>JARHVA010010414.1:32500-37500 GCA_037957365.1 Torreya grandis | reverse complement strand
TGTTATATTAAACATTCTAATCAAATTTAGTATTTGCATGCATATGATCTTCCTTTAATGGATAGCTTCATCAACCTGAGGCCATTTGGGCTATTTAAGTATTACTTACTCAATAAGGGGTTCTTTTAGCATAGCTCAACCATTACTACATCCTTAATTTTTCCCATTTTACATTTAATCTTCTTTATCTACTTGTGCAGGAGTAGATTTCTAATTTTATAGGGATTTAATGTTTTAATTTGAACTCCACATAGAATATATCTTATTTATCCATAGGTTAACAAAACCAAATTTCCAAATCTAGGACACCATCTAGCAGAACAAACTTGTAGTAGAGGACAATAATGCATTATGCTCCTATCCATATCCTATAAACTTGTCTTATTAGAAAATAAGCCTTTGTTTTCATATACATTTAAGTCTATAAGTTATATCATATAGTCATAAATTATAAAAAATCATTTGATATTTAACTTAGACCTACCATGTATATTTAAAATAGGCTCCACAAAAGGTATTTTTTACTATAAATAATAAGTAAAATAAATTTTAAATGCCTTAGAGGATCTAATATTTCATGAAATTGGATAATTCATTAAAATATATTTTCAATGCTTTAACAAAACTTTATAAATCTCTAAATCCACAAGTTCTAACTAGCACTTTCAAAAGTTTTGAGCACTTACGAGTTGATAGTAAGATGGAAATCAATTCAATTTGGGTGTTTTTGAGGTTTAAAGAACTCAAGGAATTATAGACACTAAAATTTAATCAATATATGCTTGATAAATGTTTGTTCTTAACATATTTACCTTTCTTGGTCATATTCACCATTTTCATAACCCTTAATATCTAAGAAAGCCATTAAAATAATTGAAATAATTTTTCAAGGTTCCCTATTTCATCCCTATTCATCATGTGATTTTATATCATTTTTCCCTTATAATCTTATGATATTTTTGGATAAGGGTGTACTAGGTAGACAACATTCCTTTACACATGTGTCTAATAGTGCAAACTAGAATCCCACTTTCAAATGATCATATTTTCAAAATGGAATACTTCCTAAATCCTTTTCTATGCATTTCAATAGGTTGGTTTTCATAAATATATAAAATATATCTTTATAGAATAACATCACGGGTCACACTCGACCCTACATGGCTCTCACTGACAAAATCATCTATTTTATGATTTCAAAAGTATTTAACTTCTAAGTAAAAAATCCTATTAAAATTTTATTGTAAGTTTACTCTCCTTGGAAAAGTATGACATTATTTATTGTAGGTTGGTGGCATGTTTTGTTAAGCATTCTAATCAAATTTAGTATTTGCATGCATATGATCTTCCTTTAATGGATAACCACATCAGCCTGAGGCCCTTAGGGTTATTTAGGTATCACTTAGTCAACAAGGGGTTTTTTGAGCATAGTTCAGCCATTGCTACATCCCTAATTTTACCCATTTTACATTTAATCTTGTTTATCTACTTGTGCAGGGCCAAATTTATAATTTTATAGGGATTTCATGTTTCAATTTAAACTCCACATATAATATATCTTATTTATCCATCAGTGAACAAAACCAAATTTCCAAATCCAGCACCATCTAGTAAAACAAAGTTGTAGTAGAGGATAATAATGCATTATGCTCCTATACATATCCTACAAACTTGTTTTATTATAAAATGAGCATTTATTTTCATATACATTTATGTCTGCAAGTTATATCATATAGTCATAACTTATAAAAAATCATTTGATATTTAACTTAGACCTACCATGTATATTTGAAATAGGTTCCACAAAAGGTATTTTTTACTATAGCTAATAATTGAAATAATTTTTAAATGCCTTAGAGGATTGAATATTTCATGACATTGGATAATTCATTCAAATATATTTTTAATGCTTCAATAAAACTTTTGAAATCTCTATTTGAAAATCCACAAGTTCTAACTAAGACTTTTAGAAGTTTTGAGCACCTACGAGTTGACAGTAAGATGAAAATCAGTTCAATTTGGGTGTTTTTAAGGTTTATGGAACTCAAGGAATTATAGACACTATAATTTAATAAATATATGCTTGATAAATGTTTGTTCTTAACATCTTTACCTTTCTTGGTCAATTCACCATTTTGATAACCCTTAATATCTAAGAAAGCCATTAAAGACTTGAAATTATTGAAATAATATTTTAGGGTTACTTATTTCATCCCTATTCATCATGTACTTTACTATCATTTTTCCTTTATAATCTTATGATCTTTTTGGATAAGAGTGCACTAGGTAGACAAAGTTACTTTACACATGTGTCTAGTAGTGTAAACTAGACTCCCACATTCAAATGATCATATTTTCAAAATAGAATGATTCCTAAAGCCTTTTTCATGCATTTCAATAGGTTGGTTATCATAAATATCTAAAATATCTCTTTATAAAATAACATCACATGTCACACTCAACCCTACATGGCTCTCATTGACAAAATCATCTCTTTTATGATTTTAAAAGTATTTATCTTCTAAGTAAAAAATTCTATTAAAATTTTGTTGTAATTTTACTCTCCTTTGCAAAGTATAACATTATTTATTATAGGTTGGTCGCATGTTTTGTTAAGCATTCTAATAAAATTTTGTATTTACATGCATATGATCTTGCTTTAAGGGATAACTACATTGGCCTGAGGCCCTTTGGGCTATTTAGGTAGCACTTAGTCAACAAGGGGTTTTCTAAGGATAGATCAGCCATTACTACATCCCCAATTTTCACCATTTTACATTTAATTTTCTTTGTCTACATGTGTAGGACCAGATTTCTAATTTTATAGGGCTTTCATGTTTCAATTTGAACTCCACATAGAATATATCTTATTTAGACATAGGTGAACAAAACCAAATTTTCAAATCCATCACACCATCTAGTAGAACAAAGTTGTAGTAGAGGATAATGATGCATTATGCTCCTATAAATATCCTACAAACTTGTCTTATTACAAAATGAGCCTCTATTTTCATATACATTTATGTCTACAAGTTATATCATATAGTCATAACTTATAAAAAAATCTTTTGATCACCTTAATATATATAACCATTTACTAACTAGTGTAGGGTGAATAACACCAAACTATATCAAATGATATATTAAATATGATCATAGGATCAAACATGCTCTGATGAAAGGTCTGATATGCTTCTATTATGTGTATTTTGTGTTTGAATTTTATCCTCCAGTTTTTCCAATTTTTTTTGGAGATTCAATAAATCACTACTAAGTTTTTGAATGACACGTTAGATCACTTCGAGTTCTAACTTGGCAATATATTTGGATATAACCTAGGCATTGACATTATTGGGCAAGATCATGGCTTGATTCAAAATTCTATAATTTGTGCCTATGATTGGCATGTTGTGTAAGCCTATCTATTTAGTGTCATGTGACTCAAAGGTGGTTGGCTAAATACTTTTGGTTTATATGCAATAGGGAAATTTTTATTGTCACTCAGGGTAAGACTTAGATTAGGATATTTGGTTTAACATTTGGAATGGATGATACTTTATAATCTTTTAGATTTATATTTCTATCAATTCAAATGGATTCAGTAGAAGCTTTTGTAATATTTGATATCTTCTGGGCTCTGAGCAAGAAACATATGTCATCAAGTGTAAATAAATTCTTATATATTATAAGTGCTAAGTCATTACCTAGTCTATATAATACATTGATGTGACTATACATCTTTTGGAACATAGTGTTGAAAATTCTGATGGTTCATTGGGTTCATTTTTCATACTTAAAAACTATTAGTACATTATGTCTAGGTTAATAACTTGTCCAAATTGGGCAATGAATGTGTTATTGAAAATCATCTAGTTGATGATAGAATTCTATAAGAGAATTAAAAAAATTCATACATGTCAGCTCTCATACTAAATGGAAATATTCTACACACAATGTCCTCATGAATGACACTAATGAGTCTTAATGAAGAATTAAAAGTTTTTATATGCTCTTCAACTATCATCCCTCAATAATGAGTAAATAAAGGAAGGTATTTCTCTAGGTTTATTGGCAAATCATGTATATCCCTAGGCACATTAATGGGTGAACCTATAATATAGTTCATCATCCTGTACTAATAAGGTTTGAAGTTATTAGTCAAAATTGGTCAAGTTTTTGAGATTCATGGCATTCCTTTGTTTAACCTAGGTCATTAGTAGAGTTTTAGAGGTGACACTAGAATTATAGCCTTATAATTGGACCTGATGAGTCTTCTAGGAAAATCTAATGTGATTATACCCCTAGTGATGGTGATAACTCACAAATTTTTCCTCCTCAATTTAACTATTAATGTGTCGATGTAAGATTATACAAGAAAATAAACCATAGGAAAATAGGAACCTAATTTCTTTTCCACAAGACCACAAGCTATCTTCTATATACTTGAGCTTGACCATAATAAATTTACAACTCGCATCAAATTACAAATCACACTCTAAAATACTAAAAATCACAAGCCAATAAATTATATTTTCTATCATTATAATGTTAGACTATGTTGATCACTCAAGAAGTACCTATGAGATTAATAAATCCAAGGAAAACCTAAGGGGGTTTTCACCCTATCATTTTAGGAATAAAAAGGTATCCTATGGCACAAGTTTTAAGTAATTTTATTTGTAAATAACCACTTAGTGTAACATCGACTAGAATAATGTGTTAAACTATTAAAATATTAATGCATGGATGTATTACACAAGAATATAACTAATTATTATATAATATAGAGGATTAAGTATACATAGTGAGGACTAAACTAAGGAGGTGAATCAGATTAAGAAATATAAAAAGGAGGGGTGAAATGTAGGGTAGAAAAGAAGATCATTGTATATTTGTAAATATAATATCATTTAAATACATCTGATTAAGTGAATCATGCTATTTAAACCAATTTCTATCTTGATCTAGCCATGACTCAAATCAAAGTAAATACAATCAAG
>JARHVA010010414.1:0-27500 GCA_037957365.1 Torreya grandis | reverse complement strand
AAGGAAGAAGCTTTTTGAATGATACATCCATATCTTATCAATGAGTTAAATTTATCATATCTAGTATATTTTAAATTTAATTGGTAGTTAAGTAAATTTATTTACTTTTTTTTTTTTTTTTTTACACTCAACTTACAATGCAAGATACCTTGTAATAAGCTTATTTTAGATTTTTTTGTTATTAATAATTGCACACAAAGGTAGTTTGGTACATTAATTCAAATTGGGAAACATTTTTTTATGTTTAATATTTTATTTTATTGATGTTAAATAGTAATTTATACCATATATCATATATTTTCATTTTTTATTTATTTAGTACATTTTTTGGTTGACAATCTCACTTACAACACAACTAATTTGATAGCTAGTAATTATGGGATAGTTTGGTTGATACATAGTATTAATTTTAGAGTGAATAAAAGATGATTATCACACCATAAATATATTTAAAACATTAATTTTTTGTGATATATATGTTAAATAAAGGTTGAAAATGGTTTCAAGCCATTATCAGAAGAAATAGTGGCTTTAGTGAACTTTACTTCTATGAATATTTTTGTTTACAAAGGTGATAACTTTATGTATTGGAAAGATTAGTTGAAAATAATTATTGTATAGAAATAATTTTGAGATAATTTTATACATGGGTAAAAACCACATCAACATTGGAACACTTTGGCACAAAAACATAAAAATAACAAAAAAGGATGAAGAATAGGAGAGTGCACAAGCTTTCTTTTATATTTAGAGTACCATAAATCGAGGTATTTATCCAAGAATTTTAAGATGAAATAATTCCCATGAGAAATGTAATACATTGGATAGTTCATATAAATTATATATTATGGTATTACAATCAAAATTCCAAACCCTTGAAATGAATTTTTAAAATTAGACACTGTCAAATTCTAAAAGAGTGAGAGATTATTACTTAAGGGTAAATGATTTAGTGCATAGAATTAGGGTTTATGGAGAAACTATCTAAGATAGTGTTATAGTGAGAAATATTTTAATATATTAAGGACAAAGATATTTGAATATTATTATCACTTTTTAATAGTGTAAGGACATGAACACTATCAGTGTTGATTAGTTGGTTGGTTCTCTCTTGTATCATGAGGATAATATGAGACTATACATAGGAGATCAAGAAAAAGTACTTGATACCAAGCCAAATATTTCAAACTAAAAATATAAAAATAAAAATTAGAGATAATTTAGTTATTAAAACTCAAATTTAAATATAAAATATGAATCTAAATTCATAAATAAGAGCAATAAATACTTGTCATTATTGTAAACAACCAAGACACGTGATTAAAGATTGCAAGATACTAGTAGCTAAGAATCAAGCTAAACAAAAGAGTGAAAATAAAGATTTTAAAGTTAAATAAATTAATTTTAAATAAGTATTATATTATTGTCTAGCATACAATTTTATAATATAGTAATTAAATAATTGGTTGTTACTTGATTCACAGTGCCCAAATCACATGATAAGTCACAAAGATGATTTTAATAACTTAGATGACTCTTTCAAAAGCCAATTATAATTCAAAGATAGAAATTTAATATAAGTTAAAGAAAATGGAATCATGAAAATAAATAAAAATAAATATAAGGGTGAAATAATTTATCTTAATATTATGGATCACAATTTTATAGATTATAGTGATGAAAGCAAAAAATACAAACTTTATAATCCTACTAGTAAATTCACAATTGTTTCTAGGGATTGTAAATTTTTGAAAATGAGTTACATGTTGATATTTATCATTTATATAAATAATTAAAAATAAATTTTTAAAAATTATTTAATTTTATTTTTATTACTCACAAATTCCTACACATGTTTCTAGTTTAACAAGAAAGAATATTAGCGCTTCACAAGTGACTAGTCATCTATCTACATCAACTCTAATCAAGAATAAGAAGTTATTGTATCCATATATAGCTAAAAAAATGTTAGATAATAATTATTATATAAGGATTAAAAATATTTAAAATTATTAAGTCAATTTTTTTATTATGCTTATGATGAAAATATTATGTTTGCATTATCATATATTGCTAGTGAACCTAGAAGTTATGCAGTAGTTAGCCAAAGAAATAATGTTTTGATGCTATGAAATTAGAGATGGATTCTATTGAGAAAAATGATGCATGGAATTTGGTTTAGTATTATTTAAATAAATATGTCATTATTATAAATTGGGTCTACAAGAACAAATTCAAGAGTGGTGGTGCAATTGATAAGCTAAAATCTAGACTAATTACAAAAAGATTTACACAAACATATGGGGTTGACTATGAGGAAACCTATGCACCTATGGCACATAAATATACTTTAATAATAATTATTATTGTATATGCTCATAAAAAATATAAAATACATATAATGGATGTAAATAAATAAATTAAAATAAAATAAAATAAAATTCTCAAATGGAGTGGTTGAAGAAGAATTAAATGTGGATCAAACACAAGGTTTTGAGGTAAAGGGTAAATAATTTTGGGTATATAAGTTGAACAAGGATATTTATGGGGTAAATAAAGATCCAAGAGCTTGGTAATAAATAATTGATTTTTGTTTATTTAATTAAGGATTTTTAATAATTAAAATGAACTAATTCTTTACCTACAAGTAATAGCTTCTAATATTTTATATGTTTGTCTCTATATAGATGACTTGATCTTTATAAATAGCTCTATGGAGATTTTGAATAGATTACAGGAAGATATGAAATTAAAATTTGAGATGATTTATTTTATACTTATGAAGTACTTTACTTCCATGGAACTCTATCAAAATATAGAAATAAGTGTTGATTTTTTAATTCAAGTATGTCCAAAGCATGTTAAATAAATATAATCTTCAAGATTCAAATCCCAAAGGCACTCTAATTGTAATTATGGAAAAAATTATGAGAGGGGATGTAATACTTCCAGATTATGAAAATACTTTTAGAAACATGGTGGGACTTTTGATGCATCTCACTATGAAAAGACTAGATATCAATTATGAGGTTTCACTAGTTTCTAGATTTATAGGGAAAATATCACTTAAGTATTTACAATTAGTAAAAAAAAAATAGATATGTAATAGGTACTTATAAAAATAGTATAAATTTCATACCAAAAAGTTATTTATGTCTATTTTGATATGTATATTTATATTTGTGAGGATATCTTGATGACAGAAAGTTAACTTCAGCTTATTGCTTCACATTAGAAAGTGGATTTGTCTCTTTGTCTTCAAATAAATAAGGTACCATTGTAGTATCCTCTATTTAAGTTGAATATAAGGTTATTATATCATATTTCATATAATAAATATGGTTGATAATAATTTTATTTGATTTTAGATAGGTTCAAATTGAGCTAACATAAATATGTTGTGATAAAAATAGGATAATATAATTGGCCAAGAATTTAGTTTTCCATTCTAGAACCAAGCACATTAAACTAAAGTATAATTTTGATAGAGAATTTTTCAATGATAAACACCTTGTAATTGAACATGTGATAAGTGAAGATCATTTTATTGATATTATCACCAAGGTAGTGCACAAGTGAATTCATGGAAGACTTAAAGAGATGATAGGCATTTCACCTCTTTGTATCAAATGAGGAATGTTGAGTATGATATAAATTTAGGAACTTGATTATTGATTTTAGATCTATTTTAATTTTTTAAAAGTTTAAGAAGGTTATTTAATTTATTTATGTTCTAAATTAGTTGTTTGGTTAATTATAGACACTTTCTAGATATTTCTTAAAAAATAGTTAAAAGTGTCAGTTAGAGTCCAGTTCACTACAGTGCACTAAATATTTAGTTAACTAAACTCTAAATTTATTTTTAAAGTTATATTTTTAGAGTTATATTTTTAGATTTCTATTTTTATATTTCTATTTTTAAACTTTCACTTTTCTAGTGTACATGTTTGCTTAACTAGTGAATCAACATCTTGTATGATGTTCATATCTTATCGGTGCATTAAAATTCTCATATTTAATCTACTTTTATTTTCATTAATTGTTAAGTAATTTATTTTTTTAATTTTAAACTTAACTATCAATATAATCTACCTTGTAATAAGCTTATTTTAACTTTCTTTATTAATAAGAATTGCACACAAAGGTAGTGTGGTGCATTAATTCAAATTAGGAAAAAAAATTACATGTTTAAGATATTATTTTATTTTATGTATAAATTAATTTATTAAATAAATCATATCATTTCAAATTTGAATTTACTTATAATAGATTTTTATCAATAATCTCACTTATAACACAACTAATTTAACAACTACTAATTCTAAGATAAATTGGTTGATACATAGCTTCTATTTTAGATTGATTGAAAGTTGATTTCCATCCATACACTAAAATCCTTCAAAAATAATATACAATGTAAAATTGTTCCCATTCATCTTTATCAAATACATACTTCCATGCAAAAAATTTATAATGCCACAACTAAATAGGTACCCAAATAAGTATGGGTTATAAATCCAACATCATTAAAATAAAAATAATAATAAATCATGTAAACATGGTAACTCAAATAATAAAATTATAAATACTCAAACATTCAATCCATATGTTGTATTTATATATTCATCTAGTTGGCAAATGTACTAAAAAATTAAAACAAAATACAAGATTGAAAGTATCCCAAGATAATAACCTAACATGTCAAAGTCATATATAATCCATAATAAATTTCCATACATATATAAAAGTATTCATATAGCATAATCAGTCCACAATCAGCCCTTGGCCACTAATAAAAAAGCATAATCAACATCTCTATTGATATCATTACCCAATAGTGCATGAGAGGTAAAGGCACCCACTGCATCATGTGACCTATACTGAGATCTTCCTTGGGCCTTGTTAATATAGGTTCTTGGAAAATACATCAAAAATGATAATATAGGGATAACTTATATAGGAAGTAACAAAAGTAAACATTTTAGGGAAATAAAGCTATAATATATTCATTACAAGACAAAATAGATAGAAGCATAACAAAACATAGACTTATTAGAATCTGAACAGTCGGTAGAAACTCATTTAATTAATATATTAAAGTAAATAGAGTACTCATTATGCATAGAATAATGATAAAAGATACATAAGAAAACCATTTTATAACAATATGTATTAATCTTTTTGATATCAAAACCATATCTAAATATAATTTAATGATCTATATAGAGTTTTTATAAAGCATTGTCTCTTCACTTTCTAACCTTTTCATATGCCCAAAAGGAACAAATATTCACATTCTAAAGTCTATTTTTATGCATATAAAGGTTGAATACATATAAAAATATTATACAAAAGATAAAATAGTGCAAGTCGCACATATGTCTATCAATTATACTCTACGATTTTAGTATCCCTATTCTGCACTCAACAATTTCGTGGACTTAATCAATTATCTCATTTCAAGACAAATTCATAGTAAAGGATCCTTATTTTAAGCTCAAGTTGAATAATTGAATAAAAAATAAGAGTCACAGTTATCCCTGTATGTGTTATTTATCAATTTTCACCCTTTATACACTACTTATCCAAAAAAATTTGGGTTTTCAATTAATTAGTGTAATAGCCTACTGATATTTTAGGTTTAAAATAGACTAGATTAACTAGATGATCATCCTTTATAGGTTTTCAACTAGCTTGGCCCTAATTATAATGTTTAAAGTCATCTTATAAAATTATGCCATAATTTTGTAAAAGCTATAAAAATTAAAGATGTGCATTACCTATTAATTTAGTGGTGGAATGTTTTGGGTTGGTTGTGAAATCATTTGGATTGATGATGGTTTTGTTAAAGTAGTGGATGAAAAAGTTGGTTCTATTGAGTCTATGGATGGATGTTGTTATGACTGGTATATGGTTCATTATACTCTTGCGTAAATCTTCTTTTGTTGAATTATTTTTTGTAGCTATTATGGAGAAATTAATGGTGGCTCATCCAAAAGTTGTGAAATGGAGGCATCAAGCTGGGATAAGTCTTTCTTGAGAATTACCCAATCATTTAGAACTTCCCACACCATGTGAGAAGTATGCATACTGGGACTTGAATCACCATCAAGTTATGAATATCTTCATCTTTTATAATGTTTGTGAGTGTTTTAATATTTCACACTTTGATCTAGATATCCTATGTCATCTCCTCCAACAAGTCTACATGCCTTTGTGCCTAGATGCTAGCAAATGAACTACTCAAAATTTTGTTTTTCCATGTTTGTAGTTTTTCATGGCCCCACCCCTTGAATCAAACAACTACTTAAGTGTAGTGTTCATTATTGTAGTTTTAGTCATATGATCCTCCAACATGGTTTTAGTTTTGTCTACTTTGTATAAATATTTTTTAATTAGGTACAATGAATTTTTAATTTGTTTCTTCCAATTAAACATACCCTATGCTACTCATTTCACTTGAAGCATAGATGTATCCAAAATCTATTCATACTCATCTAAGAGTTAAAAAATCACATTTGTTTCTTCTTTGATGTTTTTCCCTTGAGCTCATAGTGCTTGTAGTTTGTGTGTGTCCAACTAGTATTTTGTTAGTTATGCCAATAGAGCTGAAAATGGATTTTATTCAGACATAACATGGTCACCTAAGACTTGGGTAACTAGTGTAGGGTAGTTGGTGTCAATGAGCTAGCATGCATTGGTGAACATAAGTTATAGTTTTGTATTATCCTCTATCATCTATATAATTTATGTATATAATTCCAAAGGCTTCTACATAATTAATTATTGTAAAATAGTTATTCCTTTAATTTGTTTGATTAGTGGCAGTTGAGAAACATTCAAAGATGTTTCTTGTGCAGTCATAACTAGATCCATGGATGTTTCTATTCTATAGTTTTTTTAGTGGTCATTGTGAACTACTCCAAAGGAAGAGAAAAGGTGGTGTATTATGTGTATGATGTGGGAACATCCCATAGCTATTGGCTATTTATTTTGGGTGTGGGATAAGAAGCCTCCTCCTGTATACCTCATTGCATCGTAAGTTCCAGTTGCAATATACCCTTTATTTATTTATTGAATTTTGTCTATGCCTCTACTTGAGATTCATCTTTGGGTTCATCCTTAGCCTTATCTTATACCTCAATTTTATCTTTGCCTTCCACTTTAGCCATAGCCTTAGTTTATGCCCCATTTCTATCTTTGGCTTCTACTTCAACCTTAGCTTTGTCTTTGGATTCTTTTTCCTCAACTTCTTTCTTAGCCTTTTTCTCCTTATAAGCCTTTGTAATTACCATTTGTTCCTTTTTTTTCTATTACATATCCTAAACTTCTTTTTTTTCCTTATTGTTTCTTCTTGTTCTTTCTTATTTTCCTTTACTTCTTCAGCTTTCTTATTCATAACCTCTACTTATTTGGCTCTTTTATTTTGAGCCTCTACTTATTCAAATTTTTTCCTATGTCCTTCCTCCATAACCTATAGTTTACATTGCTTTTCTTCCTCTATATCCTTGTATATTTTCCCTTGCTTCATTTTCTTCTTCTCTTCCTTCTTCTTCTTCTTCATAGCCTCCTTTTGTGCCTCTATTAGAGCTTATTATTCCTATGTAGCTTCATGTTGGGGATTTGGATATGGTAAACTTATCTCTTCAAGGTATTCCATGTGGGTGGATGACTCCAAGATTATAAATGACTCTAAATCTTCTAAAGTGGATGAATTTATAATAGTACCTCTTCATGCTTCCATCTTATTTTTAAAAGTTGGAGGTGGAGTGAGGCTCTTATTTGTCCTTTTTGTAGTATGGACTTGAGACTATTAGTGAGACTCTTACATTTTCTATGTTTCACTCTCCTCTTTTATGTCTATGAAACACACCATTCTATCCTTGATTATTGGATTTATCCTGGCTATAGGATGGGTCCATAGTTTATGCATCAAAGGTGGTGGTGGACTTTCTTGTGTTGGTAGGTTTACTTCCCATGTATTAGAGGATCTTATAGCTAAATCTACTTGAAAAGTTGACCTAAAACCATTATTGATATGATTATTGACCTATAATATCAATAATAATAGAAGGAGGTTGGGTGATGTCCACCCATAGGTTTTCTCTTATCTAATTTTATACCTGGCATGTGCACACTTATTTATATAAAAAGAATTATTTCTCCTCTTCTTACTCATAAACATCATTACCAGTGTCATTGAGCATAGACTATAGAACTTCATGTTCTCCAAATCTTAGATCTACCAAGTCACACTCAGCTGTTATATTTGGAACATGTTTATTATCAATCCAAGACTTTATGTGGTGTGACCTCTTTTGAGGTGGTAGTGGTGAGATTCATCATGTTGGTGCCTTCTTCTTTCCCTTATCATCCTATAATGGATCTGTTGTTGGTTATGGTGTTAATTATGGTTAAGCTTGTGGTTGGGTTGAGATTGTGCTTGAGTTTGCATACATTATTATGTACCTAGGGTCATCGAATGTAAAGATTTCATTGATCTAGTTACTAGAGCATTTTAACTCAAAAAATTTTCCTGTGCATCTAACATGGTGATGAAAAATGGTAGTGGAATTGTTATTTATTTGGGAAACTGATGCACTTTGATTTTTATGTCATTGTGTAACTTGGTCATTAATTTATGTTATCCTAGATACTACATTACATCTTAGAGTACCCTAAGGTCTGAGTTAATCATGTTTTAGATTTATAGCCACCATGTATTGAATCTCCCCAATTATATCATAATATTTCCTTTTTTTAGTCCATGCAATGTTAACAAATATAATAACAAGCCAAAAATATACAACAGGGTTAATTGGGGTTGTTGGTGATTTTCATTATGTGAAGTAGAGTAGTAAGACCAAAAATTGGTACTAAGATGCCTACAAAGTGCTATCAATAATGTTTTTAATGTTTTTTATGAGCTTAGAGGCCAAAAACTTGAGCTAATTAAATTTCTCATTTAGGCATATCATACGATATGTAATGTCCACAACTCCTTTAGTTGTTTGATTCACCTACTTCATTGTCTATCAAAACTATTTGGCTATGCATTCAGCTAAGATGCGTAAAAAAGCATATTTGATAGTATCAATGGGAATTACTCTAACTACCTTTGTGTACTTTTCTTTGGAGTTAGAGTAAATAGGTGGAGTTCTGGATTTGTAAGGCAAAAGAGACTTAACCCAAGCTAGGATCCCTATTTCTCTCACCATATTCACAAGATTTATGTGTATGGTCACATATTGTAACAAATTAATGGCACTTTCATTATATCAACTAAGGAGAGTAATAATTACCTCATCTTATTTCGCAAAAATAGATAATTTGATTAGTCTCTTGTTGGAGTATTATCAATGATGTCATGGTAATGTCATAGAGGTGTCTTAATGAGTGGATGAAGTTCCTTGATAGTATAAGTGACAATTACAAAGTCTGATATATACTTATCCTAGTATGCTTGAGGTTGGCTTAGTTGATGTTCAGTTTTGGCTTGGTTAGATATATTTAGGGATGAGTATGGTTATTTAAGGATGTGAAAGTGGTATCATAAGAAATGTTCTATGCTATAAGAGCTTATGTGCATGACTAGTATTCATTTGGTTCTTCATTGTGTTCATCTAGACATTTAGGTCCAATGGCATAAAATTTGAGTAGGCACATTGATGACATCACCATTTTCATGTATAAATGAGTCAGGGGGAGTTGGTTATATGGTTATGATCACATTTGTGCCTAGTTGATATGCACTAAATCTCAATTCATGCATTAACGCACAATCAAATATGTGAGGGTGAAAAGTTGGCTTCTCAGTTAGAATTCATTGTTTTCCCATACTTATCCAAATTTGCATGTGGCCAGAAAGAACCAAGTAATCATGTTGATAAGGTCAAAATTAACATATGTGGAGGTGTCAAAATAAAATTATCATATGGGTTTCATCATTTTTATGGCTATTTTATTTTTGCTAAATTTTAGATCACATAATGAATCACATCAAAACTTATGCATGAGCAAAGTTGGCCTTTCAGGCAAGTTTTGACATAGTTGGCTTTGTGACAAAAAATTTTGAGAAGGCATTTTTAATGGATATATATCTCTCTCGTGTGAATTTTCTAGGATAATATTATTATATGGATGGATTATCCTATGTGATGAGATCATATGGTCCAAATTTTAGATCATGCATCAAAGCATGGTGAAAGTTATTAAGGTCCAAAGTTAGACTTTCAGATAGATTACAAAGGTCCCCATATTTAGTCATTTGAGCAAGAGGTAAAGATAGAACAAGTCTCAAGGAGATAGATGGAGCACATTTGTTCCAATATGTTTGGAATCAGTGAGATGGATTTTATTGATTGATGTTTAGCTACTGAGAAAAGGAAAGGATAAGAGATTAATGGTGAGTAGGTGATCATATAGATTGAGATCAATGACAATGTGGGAGTCGAAGTGGTCAACCTATTTGATATTTGATAGCCCATATTTAAGTTAAATATTGATCATATTCTAAAGATATATATGGATCATTTTTGGCTAAGCTAATTGAGAGAAGTGAGATGAAGGCAAGTGATCGAGGTTTAACTATGACTGTTTGAATTTGAATATTTAAACTTTGCAAAGGAAAAGACTAGTGTCTGGTTTTTGTGCCATATCTTTAGATCTATGTAGAATTTTCTCATGGTGTGAAAATAAAAGTGGTAGATGAATCTAAGGTACATATATAAATATGTATTTAAATATTTGAAAGTGTGTAAAAATAAATATATTGAGGTTCAAATTTGAATGTATGTTTGTGCATGGACTATAAGTGATGTGAGAAGATTGTTTGAGCTTGTTTTGGTATTGTTTCGATATCTATTGATTAATTAGATATTGGGAAGTATTTTAGACTCCATGAGGATGATATATGTTCATTATTAAGGTTTTAACAACCATATGCAATATGAATAAAGGTTCATAAGTTGACTATGTATTCGTTCATGGTGATTGTGTGCATAAAATGTTGATTGAGCTTACACAAAAGAGTGAAATGATGATTGTAAGCTTTTAAGGGTGACTAATGGGTCATTTACTATTTACCTATGCTTTTGGAAGTGTTCATGTGTTATTTTTTTATTGATGAAGTGATAAATGGGTGAATAGGTCTTATGAGACCTATAAGAGCTATAAGGGCCTTATTAAAAGGTGTAGTTGCTTAAGGGTGACCCATAAATACTATGATCGACATATGAATATGGTAGTGATCCATGTATTTTTATGATATATTTTTTAATTTTTAAGGCATGTCTGATGGCCAATTAAGATGATTATGATCATGAAATCTCTATATATAGAAAAACCAAAGGAAATGGTTTCTTACTTTTTTTATGAGAGTGTTGGAGAGTGAAGGAAAGTGAAGGAGGGTAGAGTTCCCTATGGATGAGTTAAAGAGTATAATAGATTGAGGACTATTTTTATAACATGTAGGTCATAATATTGTTGGCATAATAGTGCTCTTATAGATTGAGTATGAATGAATGTGAAGACTAATAATTAGAAGTCCATCATCAGGTGTTAAAGACATCAGTTCAAAGGTGGATGTGTTCATAGGTTTTGTTGTGGTAGCTCAACATATATGTTTTTTTAGCCTCCTTGTAAGGTGAAACTTGCTAAAAGTCTAGTTGTTATTACAGCTCAACTAGATAGGTGTTTTATCACCTGTGGGATTGTAGTCTCACTACATAGGGATTGTATTTCCTTGATCAGTTACATATAGTCTAAATTAGTTTTTGTTATTATAGGAAAATATTCTAATTATAGGTTGCAGTGGATTTTCTCCCCCAATAGGGTTTCCAACATATGTCATGTGTTATGTGATTGATCTTGCATTATCTATCTTGATCATTATTATGAATGTTGTGTGTTTCATGAATGCTTATGGTAATTGATTAAGAACATGAAAGGATTGAAAATGAAGTTGGTTTTTTAAGGATCACTGATTCACACCACCCCTCTTCTTAGTGATTATACCTATAACAATTGGTATTAGAGTAGGTCCTTTGGTAAAAGCGTGATAGCTTGAAGGTGATCCAAGGTACAATATGGCTAGTTAGAATATGAAAGGAGGTTTCTATATTAATCAAGCACTGATGTTTAATGGATCCAATTATGATTTTTGGAGTGCAAGGATGAGGACATACATTATGTCTCTAGGGTTTGATGTATGGAAATCTATTATGGATGGTTATGTTGTTCCTACTACTCCTCCATCTAGTGTTGCAAAAAAGAATATGTTTGAAAATAATTCTAAGGTAATGAATGACATTACTTGTGTTCTTACAGAGACTGAGTTCACTAAGGTAATCCATTGTAAATATGTTAAGTATACATGGGACAAATTGCAGATCATTCATGAAGGAGATCAAAGGTGAAGCTTGCTAAGTTGTAGACTCACAAAAGGAAATTTTAAATTCTAAAGATGAAGGAAGAAGAATTTATGGTATCCTTTCTACAAAGAGTTGATGATATTATGAACATCATTAGAGGTCTTAGAGATAACCTTGAAGAGGATACTTTAGTTCAAAATTTATTAATGTATTTATCTCTCAATTTTTATCCTAATTTTTTTTCTATAGAAGAAAGTCATGATCTTACTAAGTTGAATATGGATCAATTTCATGGCACCTTTATTGACTCTAAGAGGAGAGTAGATGATGATATACCACCAAAGAAGGAATTAGCATTTAATATTGATATGAAGCCTAAGAATAAGTTACAAGGTAGGAAACCCAAGGAGGATGACATTTATGATATTGATGAGGATGAACTAATTACTTTGATTAATAGGAAATTAAACACAAGCTTAGGAAAGTATAAGGGTAAACTACCCTTCAAATGTTTTAACTATGGAGAGATAGGAAATTTTGCTCATAAGTACCCTCATAAGCATGAGAAGAATGGTGATGAAGAGTATGGTGAAGGCCAAGATGAATACAAGAAAACATATAGGAAGAAAGGATTCAAAAAGTTTGACAACAAAAAGTCTTTCAAGAACAAGAAGAGTCTTTAAACCAATAGAGATTGTAGCTCATTAGTGACTCAGAGTTTGATCATGAAGATGATTGTCTTGATGAAGATGAAGGCATATTCATGGCTAAAAAGGGAAGTTTCTCACATAAAAAGGAGTCTACTTGGAGTGATTTAGATGATGATAAAGATGAGGTGGAGTGTGAGACTATATTAATGAATGCCCTTGAAGAATTGAAGTTTGAGAGTCAAAAATCAAGGAATATGAGGATCAATTCAGTATATTTGAAGCAAAAATGAATGAAGATGCCAAAAAGCATGAAGATATGGTCAAGCATCTCAGTTGTCAATTAGAGACCCTATCTACAATTCTAAAAGATAAAGAAGATGAATGTTCAAGGTATGTAATTGAAAATGAGTCTTTGAAATATGAATTAAAAAATACATCTAGTAAGCTAAGGATGTTTGTGAGATTTGAAAAGAGATCATGTGATCTAGATGATATCTTGAGTGGTCAAAATTATGCAAGTGATATAACTAGTATTGGATATAAAGAAGAACTAGAGAATGCAACTAAATACTATATGAAGACCAATATAAACAAGGAAAAGAAAATATTAAAGATAAATCACTAGGGAAGGAATGAAGGTACTAGAAGAATAAAGACAAATCATATCAGATAGCCAAATACCATGAGGAATTCAAGTTTTAATGGTTATTATTTCACTTATAATTAGTTTGGGCATAGAGCTAGAGAATGCAAGAGATTGGTTAGGAATGAGTTTCTATGGAAATATGATAGGGGTCATCAGTCAAAAGGTGTGAACAAAATTAAGTGCTTCAACTATTTTGATGAAGGACACTTTGCTAAACCGTGTCCAAATAATGTAAGGCAAGGTGAGTCTTCCTCAAAAGTAAGAATTTATTTCAATTTTTATGACATAAGACACATTGTAATATTTTGTCCATATTAGGTGGGGCAAGTTGAGTTTCTTGCAAAAAATTTGGTTTGCTACAACTATGACTAGAGGTCACATTGCTAGATTCTACAAGCAAAACCTTATAAGATAGAATAAGTTCAATTAGGCTCCAAGAGTACAAATAATAAAGTAAGTTAACTCATGGAAACCAAAGGGGGTAAGTATGAGTCATGATGAGTCTGTAGGTCTAAGTAATTTTTTTTCTATGGTGGATAATTATTTATAATTTGAGGAGTACCAAGGCTCTCATTATCTTCTCATGTTAAGAATGAAGAGATCAATCTCAAAGAGAAGACCAAGGTGCTTATTGAGGTTGGTTCTAAGGTATGTATGGATCCAAGTGAACATCTTGTTATTTTTGAAAAAGATTAATGTGATGAAGTTACAAGTTACAAGTAGTATTATTTATATGACAAGGTATGCCATGAATTTATGTTGTCTCCATGTATTGATAATTCAATCATAGAATAAAAGGAGAATGTTGTAGTGGATGAGGAAGTTATTTATCTTAAACCGAAGAAGAAGAAGAAGAAGAAGAACCATAAGTACAAGATGTTCAAGGAGGATGAGTAATATAAGGAGTTCTTATTTTATATCATTCAATTATAGAGGATGTCTTTGTATATGCTTTCTAATATACTCCTTTCAAGTGGAGAAGCAAGTCATGTTGTGGTGTTTTTCAGTTGGAGCAATTGATAAGGTCAAATTGAAGGTTTCCAAATGTCAAAGGAGGATTTTTTATTTTTCAAGATCATATTTTTACATGGAAAGGTATATTTACCTTATTATAACATGCTCTAGGTGGTTTTTTGGTCTAAATTATGTTGAAGTCAAATTGGAGATTTTTGTCTACTCTCAATTTTCTTGATTTCTTGGCTTAAGAATAAGCAAGTATAAAATGGGTTGTAGGATGTATGCATTCCCAAAGTTATAGAGGATATATTTTAATTCCATAAGTGTTTGATGGTTTTCTCTAGGTGTTTAATAAGTTTTAAATGTGAGTGTTGACCAGAAGGTGGTTTATTGACCTTGTTTGTTTTGAGATTCTAGGGTTTTGGGCTAAACTAGAAAATTAATTTGCCTTATGATTATATGTCTAAGGATTATTAATATTTTTAATGAGATAAATGGGTTTTCAAATCATGTTTCATAGATATTTTAAGGTTTATGTTTTTCAAGATTATTTAATTTTTTGTCAAGTTGGAGGCCTAATTAGCTAGTAGGTTTGTAAAGTAAGTATGTTGCATAGGTGAGATGGGTGATTAAAACTAGTGGATTAAGTGGGAATATGAGAGTGATATCTATATGAATTTTTATGTCCTAAATATGTGTCTATTAAAATTTATGGGATATGCAAGTTTCGGGTAGGGTTATAAAGAGTCTAGACAAGCCTAGTGTGAAGACTTGATGTTTTTGCTCAGTTTCTCCAAAAGAGAAAGATATGTGTATTTAAATATGATTTATACAGTTGTTTTATAAAATGTTTCCATAATTTTTAGTGGTATGAATTTATGTTGTTGGTCATGGTGGTAGCCTGAGTGAGGAGTGTAAAGCCCGTATGGTAGTTCTACATGGTGTGTGGAGATATTAAGATGCTCTAGTGATGTAATGGCTCATAAATCTTAGGGGGAATACCTATCAGATGTTTCTTGTTTTTTTCCTTCATATTTTAGTATTTTTAGTCTTCTATCTTCAATAGATGTGTTTTTGAAGAGTGTTGGATTGTTGCAAAAAGAAGGTGTCAAGACAAGAAGAGGTAGGCTCAAGGTAAGGGGGAGTTTGTATTATATTTATATGATGATATACTCATTTTTATAGTATTTTTATGTCATTAAGATTATTTTTTACCCACTTTTTCATTTTGTTAAATGGGGAGAAAGTTCTTGTTTGGAGAGTGCTTGAAGAGAGAGAAGGAAGGTGAAATGTTTGATGGGTGTTGACATCAATGACAAAGGGGGATATTTTTGGATTATTGTAAATTATTTCATGGTGATTTCATATTTTTTTACTAGTGAGTTTATAAATTTAATGTATATTATAGGTGATAATGACAAAGTGTGTTATATGCTTATCTTAGTATGCTTGAAGTTGGCTTGGTTGATCTTCAGTTTTGGCTTGGTTAGATAGATTCAAGGATGAGTATGGTGATTTAAGGATGTGAAATTGGTCACATAAGAAGTTTTATATTCTTTGAGAGCTTATGTGCATTATTGGTGTTCATTTGGTTCTTCATTGTGTTCATCTAGACATTTTGGTCTAGTAGCAAAAAATCTGAGTAGTTAGATTGATGACATCGCCATTACCACATGTGAATGAGTCAAGGGGGTTGGTTATATGGTTTTTATCAATTTTTTTCATATTTTATATGATATAAATCTCAATTCATGAATTGTATTATAGTCAAATATATGAGGGTGAAAATTTGGCTTCTCAATCAGAATTCACTATTTTCTCATACTTAGCCAAATTTGTATGTGGCCAAAAAGAGTTGAGTAAGCATGTTGATAATGTCAGCATTCACATTACTAGAGGTTACAAGACAAAATAATCATATGGGTTTGTTAAGTTTTTTTTATAGTTTATTTTTTCTTAATTTTAGATCACGCGATGAAGCACATCAAAATTTATGCATGAGCAAAGTTGGCCTTCCAGGCAAGTTTTGACATAGTTGGCTCTATGATAGAAAATTTTGAGAAGGCATTTTTAATGGATATTATCTCTCTCATTTGAAGGTTATAGGATATTATTTTTATATGTATGGATTATCATATTTTAGGATAACATATGGTCCAAATTTTAGATCATGCATCAAAGCAAAATGACAGTTATTAAGGTCTAAAGTTGGCCTTCCAGGCATATTACAAGGGTCCCCATACTTAGTCATTTGAGAAGAGGTAAAGATCAATAAATTATTGAGGATATAAATGTAGTGTATTTTTTCCAAGATGTTTGGAAGTATAGAGATGGAGATAAGTGATTGATTTTTAACGACTGAGCAAAGGAAAGGATAAGAGATCAATGGTGAGTAGGCAATCATACAGATTGAGATCAATGGCAACATGTGAGTCAAAGTGGTTAACTTGTTTGATATTTAAAGACCCACATTTAAGTTAAAGATAAAGATATTTTAAAGAGATCTATATATTTTTATTGTCCAATTTGAGTGATAATAGTGATATGAAGGTAAGTGATCGAGCTTCAACTGTTACCATTTGAATTTGAATATTTGAATTTTGTAAAGGAAAAGACCAGTGTCTAGTTTTTGTGCCATATCTTTCAATCTATGTAGAATTTTCTCATAGTGTTAAAAAAATTGGTATAGGACTACAAGGATAATCTATAAAATATGGATTTGAAGATACATAATTATGTACAAATAAAGATATTGAGGTTCAAATTTGATTGTGTGTTTGTGCATAGATTGTAAGTGACCCGAGAAGATTATTTAACCTTGTTTTGGTATTGTTTCGATATATATTGATTAATTATATATTGGGGAGTGTTTTATACTCCATGATTATGATATATTTTAATTATGAAGGTTTTACCAATTGTATGTAGTATGAATAAAGGTTTAGAATTCAACTATGTATTTGTTCATGGTAACTATGTGCACAAAATATTGATTGAGCTTGTACAAAAGAGTGAAATGATGATTGTAACAATTTGAGGGTGAATAATGGTTCATGTAGTGTGTACCTATTCTTTTTTAAGTTTTCCTATGTTATTTTTTTTATCAATTAAGTGCTAAATGGGTGAATAGGTCTCCATGAGACCTATAAGAGCTACAACGGCCTTATTAAAAGATGTAGTTGTTGAAGGGTGACCCATGGATGCTATGACTAATCTATGAAGATGGTTGTGATCCATGTATTTTTATGATATATTACTTAAGGTTTAATGCATTTCTAATGACAAACTAAGATGATGATGATCTTGAAAGCTCTATATATAGAGAAACCAAAGGAGATGGTTTCTAGGTTTTTATGTGTGAGAGTGTTGGAGAGCGAAGGAAATCAATGGAGGGGTAGAGTGCCCTATAGATGAGTTGAATATTATAATATATTTAGGATTATTTTTATGACATGTAGGTATTAATTCTATTGGAAAAATAGTGCTCTTATAGATTGAGTATGAGATAAGGTGAAGAGTGATAATCAAAAGTCTATCATCAGGTGTTGAAGACATCAGTTCAAAGGTGGATGTGTTTATAAGTATTGTTGTGGTAGCCAAGAATCTAATGTGGTTGCATCCTCCTTCCAAGGTGAAACTTGTTAAAATTATGGTTATTATTGTAACTCAGCTAGATAGGTGTTGTATCACCTTGTGAGATTGTAATCTCACTAAATAGGGATTGTAGTTCCTTTATCAATTACAACTAGTCTAAACTAGTTCTTGTTATTATAGGATAGTAGTCTAATTGTAGGTTCTAGTGGGTTTTATCTCCAAAGAGGGTTTCCCACATATGTCATATGTTATGTGATTTATATTGCATTGTCTCTCTTGTTCATTTCTATGAATGTTGTGTGTGATTCATGAATTCTTTTGGTAATTGATTAAAAACTTAAAAGGATTGAAATTGAAGTTAGTTTTTATAGGATCACTGATTCAATCCCCCCCATCTCAATGATTATATCTCTAACATATCTCAACATCATAACATCATAGTGGATGTTTAAATGCTAGTCTTCCTGCTTATGTTGCTTCTTATGGGTCCTAGGTAGATAGAGTAGCTTCATCCACATCAATAAAATAAAATGGATTTGGGTTATAATATGTAGTATATCTAAGTCCTAGACCAATCCCTTTTTCATCCTTATACACATCATTGAGTGGTATCAATATTTTTTCCCTAACTATGGTTGTTGTTGTGGACTATATTGAATACTTTATTTGCTTTATCTGGTATTGGTGTGAAATTTTTTCATAATAAGTTATTTTTGATGTAGATCACAAAGTTATCTTGGTGGAATAAGTTTTTAATGTCTTTATTTTGTTTGTGACTTCTTTTATATAGTCTTTACTATAAAAATACATCAAGCCATCGAGTTTAAATGTGTTAGGCTAGTTACAAATGAGCGTATCTCTAAAATTTATGTAAATTGGTTGTTATTTTACACAATGGTCAATATTATGTATCCATATTATTTTATCTATTTTTTGGTAGGTAGATGATGTGATGCATTATCCTTTCATCTATCCTAATTTTTTAATGGGTTATGTTATCATTATGTCACATGATCTTCTTCAAGAAATATTTAAAATCTTAATTTATTTACTGGTTGTACATGAATACTCATCATCATTTATTTGTACATGTCTTTTCATCACCTCATTCTTAGACATGATTGATGACCACTATGTTCTATCTTCTAGTTATCTTTCCTTTAAGCTACCTGCATATATCAATCACACTCTATGATCTTATCTATCCAAACTTCATTTGAATGTGTTTTGACACAAATATAGGATTTTACAAACACACTAACCCTAAAAAACAAATAGAAAACAAAATATCATTAAAAAAATCATAACTACATGATGTTACTCAGCACCCTCTCTCATTTACAATGATGCATGATAGAGATTAATGATTATAAGGCTTAAGCTGATAGCCATTGATTCATACTGGTAAAATGGTTCCCTATAAATATTTTAAAATAAGTGTACCCTAGTTTGAAACATTATGACTAATATAGGGTCCTTTCCATATTATGTGCATCTTTTCTAAGAATGCTTTAAATATATTATCATAAAGTAATAGTGCTTGCTAGAGATAGAATTCATTAGATAGTAAGTTATGATCATGCCACACTTTTTGACTTAACTTGTTAATATCTTCTATCCATTATGATCTTTATCTATTTTCTTCCATCTTGACCAAATCCATAAATATTTTTTTCAATGAGTCCTAATCACCCAACCTCATAATCATTACAATTCACATACTAGGAATAATGTATTACATAGGCATAAATTCATCAAGACCATAAACCAACTGAAAGGGAGTAAATTCTATCACACATTTATAATTTGTCTTATATACCCATATAATAGTAGGAATGTGATCCTCCCAATCATCCCTTTGAATATTTCATATCTTTGTTAGCATTTTACCTAATACTTTGTTCAAAACTTTATCTTTCATGTTTTATTGTAGATGATAGGTCATTCTTTTGTCGAACAATATCATAAACTCCTTAGTAAGAGTCTTAATTGTGTTATCAATGAATTAAGTACCTATGTCACTAACCAATTTTATTGGACATGAAAAATTTGTTATGATATTATCATACAAAAATTTATTATCGTCCTTCACACTATAGCTTGGCATCATAACAACTTCCATCCATTTTGAAATAGTCAATCATAATGATGATATATCTCACATGATTTCATTTACTTGGAGTAGTTATGGACCTTTAGAAATGAATTATTCATTGTTAAAATGGTTGCTCTTCTAGCATTAGGACCAAGGGCATATCATCATGATGATTCAATTTTCCTATTCTTTAGAAAACATTATAGTGTTTTTCCACCCTATGTGTATCCTAAAAAAAATTTGGCCACCAAAGACTACTCTACAATATATTCCTTGTAGTGGATTCTATGTAAAATGACCTCCTACGACTCCTTGATGTGCTTCTTCAATAAGTTATGATCACTCATGTTCAAAGGCTAATATGCGCAACACATCATCCTTTCTGATCTTATACATAAATCCATTAATGAGACTATAATGAAGGGCTTGTGTAAACATTTGATTTTTATCCATTTCAACATAGTGCATAGGAAATGTTCCTTGTTCTAAGAATTTTGCAATTTCCTCCATGTTTTCAAATATCACAAGGGCTCTAAATAAGAATGCATATAGAGATTCATCTGGTATTTCCTCTAGTTCTTATCCATTCTAGACCCTATTCAAATGATCTAGCCCCACATTATCTTGAATTGACTTCACATTTATTGTGAATTATATTCTTAAAATAACATTTCCACCTAGAGATATTGCTACCCAATAAAGGCTTGTTAATTAGGTATTGCAATGCCTGGTGATCTATGAAAACCTCAAATGGTATGGCCAAAAGATAATTTCTAAACTTTTGTAACGTAAACACCATAGCTAAGGATTCTATCTATCTTTATATATTTTTTATTTTTTTAATAGTTTTATGTTGTCAAAGAGTATAGTATGATCCAACCCACCATTCATTAGTTGTGCTAAGATAATTCCTACTATGATACCAGAATCATCCATATGTACATGGAATGGATTCTTGTAATCATTAAAAAATAAGATAGAAATTATTTTAAACACAATAACTAAGAGGGGGGGTGAATAAATGTCGTAAAAACTTTATTTCAATTCCTCCTTAGCATTCATGAACCATCACATTAACATATATATCAAGCAATGCATAAACAATCAACTATACAAGCAAGAAACAAGATTACACAAGACAACATATCATATATGTGAGAAAAACTCAATGGAAATAAAACACAATGATCCCTAAAAATGTACTACAGTCTTATAATTCAAAATATCATAATTTAGTGAAGCACCAACTCCACATGGAACACCAATCCCAACTAGCTAAGCACTAACTTAGCTAGGCTTTAGCAAGCACCAACTTACAAGGAGGAACCAACCCCTAGATGACTCAAAACCAAATTATCCACCTAAAAAATGTGATCAAATTAAAATAACCTTGTTTCTAATATAATATATGATTATCACCTTCTTTAACTCTTCTCTCTCTTTTATCTCTCTCAAACTGCCTTCTAGGCTTCTTCACTCAACTAGGTCTCTTCAAGATAGATTAGGTTATATGACCTTAATATTCATATAAATTACCCCTATTATATATTAATTTTATTTTATCTACGCACCTATGATTGTATAAAATAAATCCTTATTCTTACCAATGTGATATTTCATTTGCTTGCTCTCTTACTCACAACATAGGCCTAAAATTACCTTGTATATATACAAACCTCTTGATCATATATATATTAGTAGATAATATAAATTTTCACACTTGGATTATCCTTAAAATAGGTCTTATAAAAAATTTCATAAATTAATCAATCATTATAATGGTTCATCCTCAAATTAAAATACCAAAACCTCTTTTAGGCCTTAAAGAGACCTAATTCAATTAGGCCTTCATTAGTGCACATTACCCTTTGATCTCCTTAGAGCACTTTCAAACCATACACATGGAAATAATACTTCATATACCACTAAAATATACTCTCACTAATATCATATTGTATCCATGACACTTTTTATCTCTAACCACCACTTGAAGCACACCATTAATATTGTTTACATTAGGCCTTCACACAAACAGAAAGGTATGTCTTGAACAATTAAAGATAATATAATATTTAGCCATATAAAAATGGAAATAAATCACATGAAAACTAAATAAATAAACTTAAAAACATCACCATTTTATTAATAATTCACAATTCATGGCAAAAGGACTCAAACACTTCTCTGCAAATAGCCCACTTAGAACTCCCAGAACACTCTAAAACCTAGTCATAAACAATTTGATCTTCAATAGCTGAAATAAAACTTATCATGATGAATAATAATTTAAAAATATATTATTACATCTCTATACCAATATAAAATACAAAAATCACAAGCTATAATTTCAAATATTGGTCTTGCAAACCAATCTTTTGACTTCAATACACACAGTCAAACTAGAACTAGTCAAATTAGTTTGGCTTCAACATTTAAACCAAATTAATTGAATATAAAAAATTATAAAAATAATTTAAATGGAATAAAATTTTTAAAAAACACACCATGTGCATTATATACTTCAACTCAGAGCATAGAGCCTCAAACTCATCACTAAAACTTGCTTACCCAAAACTTCTAATTTAACTTAAACCATGGTCATGATAGTATTGACCTTTAACACTTGTATGACCACTTTGAAATACTTATTATGTAATTTAATGATCATATGAGATCATTCTACCATTATTAGATAGAAATATAATATGGTGAAATGACAAATATTGGTCTTTCAGACCAATCTTATAACCTCACTATACACAGACCTCATTGAGTCAGACAAACCATTTTGGATTCATCATTTTCACCACTATACCTAAATTTTAAGATTTATAAAAAGAATTTATAATAAATAAAATTACCAAAAAAAATCCATGAACATGGTTTCATTTCTCTATCATGATAACCCATTTTTAATCATCTTCTCACTGTTGACTGGGTTTCTCATTATTTTTACTGTTAGGCCTCTTAGGGACTAGCTAACTTGAATGAAATATTTAGAATACTTAAATTATATAACCTATATATTAAAACTAATTTACATTAAACATTAATCTAAAACTTAATCCTCCATCCATTTACATATTTAACTTGGTCAACTCTAACTGTTATAGAAAATCTTCAAGAAATGTGCACTTTCTTGTAGGGTCTATGCACACCCTTGACAACTCAATCACACAAAGAGGTGCCTATTAAAGTTTAATACAACCTCAAATATATTTTACAATCATTTTATACCATTTTATGCTATTTTTAATAATATATTTCATATTGGGTCCTTGTTAGGATTTTATAGAGGTTTAACATAGGTTTTGGTGTTAATGATTATTCATAAAGGATTGCCCCTTAAATTCAAAACCAATTCCTATAGTTATTATCTATTACCTTCTTGATATCACCTTAAAATATTAGGTTCCCAACTAAATGTTACATTTTCTAATAAACACTTGAAAGTCATTCTTGGGTTTGCATGCCTTCATTTTGTGTATTCAAGAGACCTCAAAACCACTTTTCATGCCTTTTCTTGTAAAACATGACCTTAAAATACATGAACACACTTTAAAAAACATAAATCACCTATAAAAATTCTTAAAAAATCTCAAACACTTTGAAATATAATCATGACTTCTCATTAGGCCACACTCTCTCTTTTTAATTGCTTAGACCTTGACCTATAAACCACATTGGATCTCAAAATTAACCTTCAAGCCTCTTTCCATGTGCTCTCCACCTCTCTCACATACTCAATAAACCTATTAAATTCTTTAAAATTATCATACATCCTTCATATGCCTTGAAAATAGGTCATGATACCTCATTAGGCTAGGTAGGGTCTAGAAGTGGTATAGATGTAGACTGGTCTGAAGGTCCTACCCCTATAGTCTCACCCTGAGACTATAATGAGTGTTCCAATTCCTCAAATACATATTAAATAAACCTTATACAACATCTCATTCCTTTTTGCATCCATCTTACTAGGTCACCATACTCATACCTTCTCATAAGGACATTGCATGCCATGACTAGTGCCATTTTTAGGCTTCTTAAGCACCTGAAAATTGACAACTGGCCTTGAAATACTTATAAAAGAATCTATACATTAATTTCATGATATAAAAATACCAAAAAACCTCTCACAATATTGTTCTTTATTACCTCACCAAACTTCACTATGCACACCTTCTCACAAGGTCAAGACTAGGATTCTCAAGACACCTTATACTCAATAAATAGTACTCAAACATGCTTACCTCAATGAGATAAAAAAAAATAATCTTAAAATATATTTCACACCATTTCAACAATATTGACATCAACCTTGACATAAACCAATAGAAGAGACATCAAGTTACCTTCAAATTCTCTCTCAATATAAGAGACATTATGTTGCCTCCAAATTCTCTCTTATCACATGGATTCTTTATCACATCAAGCACATAAGCTCATATCTCAAATATCACTCACCATGCATCTTTCATAGATGCAACTTGAATTAATTACATCAATCTTGACATCAATGAAACACTTCTCTATAAACTCCCCCTTTGTCATTGATGGCAAAACATTCTTCAATTTGAGCACTCTCAACTCCCCCAATGTGGCCAATATTCCTTATTAAATTTTATCCCCCTTTGAGATTAATGAAAAATGGTCATGCATACTAAAAATTATGGAACCACTCATTTTTCCTCTTTGGAAACTACTCTCAGAAAATCTTATATGCTTGTCAACAACTACACTTAGAGATTATGAACAACCTGAATATCCCCCCTCAAACTAAGCATCCATCATGCTTATTCTAATTTAAGAGTGTCTCCATGAATCCTAATTGAGTCACACCCATCCATAGGGCACTAAAATATCACATACTCAAGAGATTCCCAAATCTCCATACTCTCATAAGAATAAATATCCTTTAAGATTCTTTTAGGCTTGATTAGTCTCTTTGGCTTCACCTCTTCATCATCTGTGTGGTCAATAATATGAGCTGATAATGAACATGCATAACTTTATTTATCATATAAATTATGCTCTACCATAGAAAATAGTCCACTTGGGCTTGTAGAATAATCATGACTCACCTTTCATAACTTTGGTTTCTACACATTCAATTGCCTTCTTGCTTGCAATCTAGGGGCTTCAAACCTCTTGTTTTGACTTGATGTCCTTCTAACTCTATTAGGATATAATCTTATAATGTGTCCCACATCATGACAACTACATCAAAAAACCTAATTAATACCTTTTGACTGATTATTCCTTTCATAATCCCATGCATATTCATTTTTAGAGGGTCTTCTACACTCTCTTACTCTATGACCAAACTGATTGGATGAAAAATAGTAACCACTGAATGAATTATCATACCTCATAGCATTAATTTGTTTGATTAGTATTTTCATGTTGACCTTATTCCATTCATTAGCCTTATCCCTAACTTGAGTTACCTCCTTTTGGTATTATTTGAAACCAAGACTTGTCTTATCACTTACAGACTTCTAACTACTCAAGATGTTATATAGAAAATCAATACTCTTTTCAAACTTCATAAATGTTTTCAACTTAATATATTATTTATTCAACTTATATTTCAAGGATTCCATTTTTTTTCCATACCTGGTGCATTCTTCCTCTTTCGATTTTAAGATAGAAGTGACTATATCCATTTGTGCTTCAATCTGATTGATGATCTCATCATACTAATTGGATGTGTTATTTTCTCTTCAAACAAACCAATATTCTCTTCATATTCCTTAACTAATGATCTTAGTTTTTGATTTTTACTTATTTAGAACTTCAAATCCCTCTAGATCACTCACCAATTCTGCCTCAAGGTTCACTTCAATCTCTTATTCATCATCCATAAGGCCTTTCCCTTTTGATCCACCCCTCGTTGTCTATTTTTATAGCCATGAATGAGGTTTAATTATTTTCATGTTCATGTTCATTATTGTCATCATCACTATCAGATATATTTATGTCACTTACATCAAATGAGCTATTATCTTCTTTAATTTAGAAAATTCTCTTATTCTTGAATGACCCTTTCCTACCTTCATACTTCTTGAAAATATTTCTTGTTTTTGTAAGTCTTATCAATATTTTTTTCATCTCCATGATGTTCATCATGTTCTTTATCATGCTTAGTCTTATCCTTGTTAGGATACTTAGATGTAAAGTGAACAATCTTACCACAATTGAAACATTTAAAAAGTAACTTACCCTTGTACTTTCCAGATCCAAACATCAATTTCCTAGTAAACATGGCTATCATTTCATCATCATCAACATCTAAACATACCTCATCCTTTACCTTCTTATTTTTTGACTTCTTCGCAACTTTGAAAGTTGCTTCCTTCTTAGGAGGTCTTCATTTTTTCTCATCTCATAGGTAGTCAAGATGCCATAAAACCCATCCATCTCTATCTTATCTAAATGTTTCATCAAAATTATGATTTAGTGATCTCAATAGCTTTTTAATAACTATATACTCTTTCACTTCTTTTCATAATCCTCTAATGACATTGACAACTTCATCAACTTTAAATAGGTAAGATATAATGGTTTCATATTCATTCATCTTCAAACTTTCAAAATATCTTTGATTGGTATAAAACTTAGCCATGTTCACCTTTGTGTATCCCTCATATATAATATTCAATTTTTCCCATATCACCTTGATTGACTCATAATGAATCACCTTCACAAACTCTGCCTCTTGCATTGAAATTGCTCTCACTTTCCTTCTTGCCTGTCACATCAGTTGATGGTGTAGGAGGTGGAGTGTATCCATCCAAAACTAAGTGCCATATATTATGGCCCATTTAAATTATATATTTACTCATGATAATGTTCCAAAATTCATAATCATTTCCATTTAATATTTGAGCCTTATTAATAGAGAAACCACCTTACACTTGATGGACTAGCCATCCTCACTTATGGGATCTCCTTTAGACTATTAGGCCTAATTAAAAGGACTTAATATGATACTAAATTTTGGAAACATAATCACTGATATGGGGGTGAATTATTGTCTTAAAAAATTTCTTTCAATTCATCCTTATCATACATGAATCATCACATCAACATATAGATCAAGCAATGCATAAGTAATCAAATATACAAGCATGAAATAAGATTACATAAGACAAAACATAATATATATGGGAAACCCTCAAGGTAAA
>JARHVA010010413.1:160000-174120 GCA_037957365.1 Torreya grandis | reverse complement strand
TCAAAAATAATTTAAACCTTCCATTTAAGATCATATAGACCTCTATTAAGCCACCTATAGGTGGATATTCACATATACACAGGCATCAAAGAGCAGATATGAACAATGTGCATGAGAAATAATTCATGAGAAATAAAAAAATCCTTAAAATGTGAACATGAAACTTCCAAAACTTTTTAATTCTTGGATTAATTCAATATAACATGATCTCAACCTAAATTTTCTCTTCATGCTCCTATATATGGCATTTTCATGACAGCTTGGCTAGCAGTAGCATATAATTATAACTTCATAAAGATTGATCTAGGAGAAGAGGTTTAGAATTTAATGTGGATAATATAAATTTTATACATGAAAATAAACCCAAATTCATCCTATAAAACCATTATCAAATCAAGAATATCATTCAAATGGTGAAAAACCTACTCATACCACAACAATTGAATCTTCCTAAAAATGTGATGTATTTAACCTATAAAATCAATTAAAAATGTGAAAAAAAGTATGAAATACATTATAGACATATATATAATCATATGGAATCAATATTAAAAGTGATTTGTATGGAATTTCCCAAAAAAGACCAAAATTGAAAGGGACCATATATTAATAGGCAATTTTGGAAGCTAAACTTAAAATGGATGGTTCTAAATCATGGTTGAAAAAAATAAATATTATTTATATTAAAATTGATAAAAATTAGTATAATATCACCTCCCATAATCATTTTATTGGAAACCCCTTGTGCTAACCGTACCAAGCAAAATCTTGAGTGTCACTTCAATTTACCAAGAAGGGCAAAAATGTAGTAGAATAGTTTTGGGACAAAAATGGAACCTTAAAAGAAAATAAGACATGTAAATGAGGTTTTTATAATATTAATAGACACTTTTTAACCATTTTTCAAGTGGTACACTTCCCAAGGAGACCATACAAGTTCTAAACTCTTCCATTTCTTTAAGAAAATTGACTTTTCTTCTGATGAACCTGAAACTTTTAGTTTTGTTAGTTACTTAAGATATTTGTGGATACATGGGGCATGAAATAAACCATTTAAACTTTCAAATTCATAATAAACTTGTAAAAAACATTAAATATACCATTTTTTATGCTAAAAATGACTCAAAATGATAAATGAACCTAAAAAACTAATTGACCAGAAGCTAATACAAACATTAGTTGGCATAAATTAACCTTTAAAACACCTCATGAAATTATAGTATACCCACTTATAGGCATAAAAATCAATTTTTTTTTACTATGGGGTGCCCCATTATGACCTAAAATTCAAATTTATTCAATAAATTAGTGACTCATAGGGGTAGTATGCCTACTATACGAACTAGAATAGTAGCCTTATTAATCTATTGGGCTTATGGAGTCATCTAGGGACTGATACAAACAAGATAAATTTGACCATTTACGACAAAAAAATTGACCAAGATAATAAAATAATTACTACCTCAACCACATAAGGTAAAGGACACAAATAATAAAGAAATAAAACATAGAAGACACACACATATATACACTCTAAGCACTTAGGGGAATATAAAAAATGACTATTATATACAACTAACAAGCAATCATACCTCCCTTTCTAGGATCAAAGGTAAATTTTCTTAAATATATTTTTTCATGGGATAGATGAGGATGCCAAGCATGTTTATCTTGAGATTTAACATTTGAGGACCAGACCTATTCCTTGGCAGTTCACTTGACTTGTTCTCAAATAGATCATATTCAAATAGCTCTCCAGTGTAGACATATTCCCCTTGAACTTGTGAACACATTTCATGTTTATTCCCAATATCTTTCTTATGATAAAATTTCATCTTCTTTTTAGGCATAGTCTCAAGAGGAATGATCTCTTGTATTTTGAAAGATTGGGGTAAGCTGAAAATCGACTTGACCTCTAAAGGCTGAGATGAACTTTGTTCTTAATCTTGTATGACATGTTGGACAATGTCATCTTATTTACCATTAATTTTAATCAGATATAAATAATTATTATATCCCTTGAGAGACTCATAATCAATTTCAAATGTTTTCAAATCTTTGCCACAAGTCATCATCTTCTTTTTTTATTAGCATCATGAAGGGGAAACAACAAGAGAAACTCCTTCATATTATTCTTAGGATTCCAAAAGGAATTTCTCTAATATTTATTATTCATCATCAACCCAATATGAAATATATACATAATAAGCCACCTATTCTTCATCATCAATCAAATCTAAAATCTCCATCTCCTTCTCCTTCATGGTCATGACAAGACTAGACATTTTGAAATCATGTGTCCCTATCCCAATGAGGTTGCTAAGGAGGGTAGGATTTCTTCAAGAAAGAGTTATAATTTTTTGTCAATCAAATAATCCTCTTTAGGTTCCCATACCATAGTTACATCAAGCGAAAGAGTGATAGGGTGTGGACAATATGAAGTAGTTGGTTGAGGTGGCACACAAAACTCAAGATCAGATTGAGGCTGAAATGTAGAGTATTCTTTTGGAAGATCTTAAGGAAGGGAAGGTAGACCTTGGGATAAAATTTATTAATTTATTTAATTAAATGGGAAAATAAATTAATTTCAATCTGATTGGGCTTGAATAATTTCTTGAGATAGGGTGGATGGGGTTTGTGTGTTTAGGCATAGTATCTTCTTTTTTGGTCTAAACCTTCCATCACCTCTTCATTTATCAATCTCATATTAACTTCTAACTCTTCAATTTTCTTGGCTAGGCTCTCTTAGAAAGATATTTCTTGGAGATCATAAGTATCATCATGGGAATAAGGAGTGCATGAGGGCTACCATGGAACACAAGAATCTTCATGAGGAAGGGTGAGAGGGACTTGCAAAGTATCAACTCAATTCTCCACCTCACACTCTTGGAAAACTCTTCTATCTTATTTATTAACCCATGACTCTACTATCTTGCTCCAACTTAGGATATTTGGATTGGAAGACTCTTTTTGAGGAAGATTTGGAGGGGTGTTTATAGGGTCAAATTTTTTCTCAATTTCACATTTATTGTTAAGACTTTTTCTCTTCTTTCTTTCCCCATGATTCCACTATCTTACTCCAACTTAGGATGTTAGGATTTAGGGCCTCATTTTGAGGAGGTGGGGATACAATGTGAGAGGGAAATGAGAGTTTGAAATACAATTATTTTGCTACCAAAATGGACTATTACATATTCATATTTTCCAACTCAATTTTCCTATCAAGGTTTTCTTTAAACGTAAGGTTATTCTTCTCAACTCTTTCCTTCAATTGATTTGTAAAAGGATGGCCTTGATAAGGTTGATTGGGTTCATGAGTGGGAACCATGTAGGACTGATATAAACTTTATAAAAGTGTAAAATAAGGATGATAGGTTTGGTGAGACTACATTTCATGAACTTCTATCCTATCCTCTAAAGAAGAGACTAAACCACTCACATCTCGCATCTCACTATGAGCCTTTTTTAATTAGCTCTCTCAATAGGTACCCACATCCTTCTTGACTAACTATAATGAATTTCCCACTTAATGGATATAATTATTATGAATATTTTTTCCACATATCCTAAGATTATCAAGCTCCAACATATATATCTCATAGTCCAAGATTGTCTTTTTTAAGATGGAAATGGGTTGGCTTGAGAAGTGGCTAGGTTGACTAGGAGTAAGACATGGAGAAGGATGGTTATATGACTAGAAAAAATTATATATGGGATATATATGATCATATTGAGGCTGATAATAACCATATTAGGGATGGTACACTTCATGATAGGATTGGTTAAGAACTTGTTCATATTGATAGGGAATGTCATAAGCTTGGAAGGTCTCACCAATTTGCATGAAGTTTTACCTCAAAAGCAAGGTTAGACATGAAAGTTAATTATCACACAAGAACACAAAAGAATAAGTTGCCAAAAATATTCAAAAGGAATCACCTAGGCTGCTTTACCAATTGATATATCTTCAAAGTCACCATTGATGCTTGAATAAAATACCTTCAAAGGGTGATGTATTGAAGGACAACACCAAAAATCCTCTAATTATTGAAATAAGAGTCCCCATTGGGCATGTCAAAAACTATTTTCACTTGTATTTTCACCTTTTTATTATATTAAAAGGCTCTCCTCATCTAATTTGTATAATGGAATCACCTCTAGGCTTGTGGGTGGCCCAAAGAATGAGTTGACTCTCTAGATAGAGCTAGCTCCCTTGTTGTACCACTTTGGATTGAAACTATCACTAACTTTGGGGAATGAAAAGGGAGATAAAAACTAAGAGAAAAAACTAACATAATGGAGGTGATACACCAGATATGTTGATTACGTCCCAACCATATGCATATTACACCTTGAAATCAAAGGACAACTAAACATACACTCTCTAATCTATGTCTTTTTGCATCAATGTTACATTGTGGGGTTATGGATGAATGGTGAAAATCTAGGAGGATTATAAAAAATGTCTATGAGGGAAATAATGAAAATAATAACTCACTTATATTTTTGACATCTCTTGGAACACATCACATGCCCTGCAAGAAGAAGTTATAAATAGGTGAAAGAATGTGACAACTTGCTAAGGAATCCATAGTGTTCACTAAAAAAAATTAAATAAAACTATGAATAGTCATGGAAGAGGTAAAACTTAGTAATTTTATTTATCAAAAGGTATAAAAATTAGTATGGCTTCACCATACTCAGGTGTATCATACCATACAATGCCAAAATGGTTAGTTCTTATAGAACTTGAGAGAGAGAGGAGAGAGAGAGAGTAGAGAGAGAGAGAGAGAGATGAGAGAGAGAGGAGAGAGGAGAGGAGAGGATGAGAGAGAGAGAGAGAGGAGAGAGAGAGAGAGAGAGAGAGGAGGATGAGAGAGAGAGAGAGAGAGAGAGAGAGAGAGAGAAGACCAAGGGTCACAAAGACATTTGTCAAGATGATAAAATAATTTATCCATGGATGATAAAAATGTATGGGTCAAACCATGTGAGTTCAGGAGCTAAAAATGACAATCTATGTCACTAACTTGATGAAAAGTGGCATGAAACTCTCCATTTTGCATAGAAAAACTATTTTCATGATTAGGCCTATTTGAACATATTATAACTAACGAGGAAAAATTATGATGATTATAATGTAGGTTAAGGGCATTATACATGAATCTAAATGCATTATTTTCATGCTTGGTCCTATAAGAACCTCTAGAAAGAAGCCATCATCATCTATTGTCCAGAAAACTATCCTTCCATGCACCCTGCACACTTGGCCTCAAAATTATAATAAATTTTCCATAAAAATACATGGGAGGAAGTGTATGAAACTTTTAAATACCCTTAATTGACTTAGAGGCATCAAGGAAATATTAAAATGAGCTCACTTAAAAGTTTCCATCTTCTTCACTAGCTCGTCTAATATGTCAGATTTGAGTGGCTAAGTTGAATCACCTAGTTTGGGAGATTATAAGATTTTAAATGGAATTAAATGAATATTTGAAGTTATATTTAGTATTAATACTCCACCCAAACTTTTTTTCATCTCTTGACTCTTCTTGTACCCTACACAATGCATAAAATAGTGATAAGAACCCTATTTATGACTCCATTAGTACAATTCCATACAACCAAAAAGGTGTGGAGAAGATTTTTTGAGTTTTATACAAGGTATAAAATGTTTCATGAGATAAATATTCCCTTATAATATTTTTCCAACTCAATCTTCCTAGATTAGTCCTTAACAAGGGTTTGTAAGGGTTTCTAAATAGTTTTGGGTCTTAAGGATTGTTCATAAAATTTCCACATCCAAATTTCATAAAAATTCCACAAAAGTGATCTTATAGGATCTTGATAACCACCCTAAACTTATTTTTCCACCATGAAAACCTTGATGGGAGATATGAGTAACCAAACCTACCTCATCAAGCTCTTTTTCTCATATTACACAAGTCTAAGTTAGTTCAAGGTCCAAAAATGGGTTCTCCTATATTTATTTGCACTCTAAGAGTTTTAAAACCTCTATTATGCCTCTACATAAATTACTCAATAAATTGGGAATATTTTTCAAGGTTAGGGATGAATATGATCCTCCATTTGGCTTCTAAACCTAGGAATGCCCATCATGTATGACTATAACGTTAGGAGTGTAGGGTGCCCTATTTGGTTTACATCCTACTTAATTAGTTATCCATTATTTCATAGGTGTGATTAAACTCTCCAAATCCTCCTTAAGTCTCTCCTTGACTTCTAGTTCACATTTTTATCACTTTTTCTTAAATCTACATGGTTTTTAATCCTTAAAAGTACCCTGCCTTTGAGATAGAACAAAGGGGTGTTATCCTATTCCCTCATCAAAACCAAGTCCTTTATGGGATTATCCAAGTTTTTATGATGGTTTTTACAAAATTTTATCCTTTTTTTTTTTTTTTTTTTGACCCCTCAATGCTCAAAAAATACAAGACTAAGTTCTTATAGGTAGATTGTGCAAGGTTTAATCACATAGAGTGATATGTTACTTGATGGGAGTTCTAACTCTTTATATTTTGTGATATGTGGGGATGTATTTGTTTCATAATAACAATATTTACCAAGGTATAATTCATCACCTCATACTTATTCAACTTTCTCTCATTATTTGCTTAGCTAAGACTGAGTACACTTGTCTTGACTATGACTATGTTAGGAGGTATACCTATAAGTATACTTATATGAACCTAAGTATTTAGAATGGTGTTTTAGGGTTTCCATTAGGTTATAAAAACCATTAATACTCTTATTAATCTAATTATTATTTCACATACACTCATATTTCTATCTTGAGATGATTGTGTTACCATGTTATGACATTATAACCCCTATTAGATGACCCTGTTATATATGACTGGTGCATGATCCAAGCTTGGAGAATCAAAATAAATAAAAAAATTATAACTATATAGGTTACTTTGATACTTGTTTCAGTTTGTTTTCAAAATATTCATACACCTTGGTTCATGAATGAATTCCCCAATGCCTTGACTGAGATAACTTTCCTTTTACCCTGCCTATGGGAGCATCTCAGGCCTATAGGTGTTAATTTCCATGCTTGAGACATTGATTATGATGCTTTTTATCACATTTATCTCATTTTGGTCATATAGTTCATGTTTTAACTTGAATTATCCTTTTTAAACCTTCAAACAACCTTGTATCATAAATATAGGGTCACTATCTTGGTTGAGACACCCTTCCCTTAAGACTCTACCTATAGGTGAATACATGGATCTTAGTTATTTTATTATGGTGTTCATAAAATATTTAAAATGATTTTTGAGGTCAAATAATGAATATTTCATTTGAATTAACCTATATCTCCCATTGACTTTAAATAGTACCTTCATCTTTCAACTGAGATATTTTCTTCTCTCAAGACCCTTACAAGTTGTAGATGAATATTTGGGCTATTTGGGTATTGTTCATGATGCCAAAAACTTAATTTGAATCCTAAAGATTTAGTATAATTTTTATATACTTTTATTCACCTTGAAAATTCTTAAATATTCATCAAAATATCATGCCAACTCAACTATTAGTGTATCCTATTGTAGGTGCACATTTAGGCATTGTACGAACTCCTACGGCTACATGAACCTGAAACATTACATATCAACTTATCTAATGGTTACATCTAGTTCATGAATGTTATCTCCATCATTAAATTTACTTACACTAGTATTAAGGTTCAGTTACCCCTTTTTGTTAAAAATGTCTCATTTGCTTCTCAGGCATGTAGACAACATTGGAAAAATTCAATGTGTTTGGAATCAACTTTGAGACCCTAAATGACCCTTTTCCAATTGCCATTATCCCTTAAAACCTTACATATTTCCTTATAATAAGTAGAGTATATACTATAATCATATTATAAGGAATAAAATTTGTTACAACCTTGTTTTATGGTGTTTTCAAAACACCCCTGGACCTCTATTTGGTCATTTTAGAGAAAGTTTCCCAGAATTTGGTCCTTGCACCTTTTGAGATAACCTCCCATCTTATGTATCCACTTAACACTAAAAAAAAGGATGTTATGGTCTATAATAATGATAATAATTTAATAAGGGTGTCAAAAACAATTTTGACCCCCCATTCAAGATCATATAGACCTCTATTTAGCTACATGTAGATGGATATTCACATATACACATGCAATAAAGAACAAATATGAACAATGGCATGATAAACAATTAATGAACAAGACCAAACTCATTCAAATGTGAGCATGAAACTTACATAAATTTTTAAGTCTTTGATCAAGTCAATTTAACTTTATCTCAAAGTAAATTTTCTCTTTAAACTCCTATATATGGCAATTTCATAGCAAATTGGCTAGCAAGTAGCATATATTTGCAACTTCATAAGGATTTATTTGGGATAATATGTTGAGAATTTAAATTTGATAATATTAAATTGGATACATTCAAATAAACACAAATTCATCCTCTAAAACCATTATCAAAGCAAGAAGATCCTTCAAATGGTGAAAAAATTGCTCATAACATAATAATTGAATCATCCTACAAATGTGATGTACTTGAACCATAAAAAAAATTTAAAATGTGAAACCAAGAATGTAATAAATTATATGAAATATCTAAAATTATCTTAAAACAATCTTAGCAACTGATTTGTATGGAACTGCCCAAATAAGACCAAAACTTGAAGGGTGTACAAATTGATAGGCAGTTTTAGAAGCTAAAATTCAAATGGATGGTTCATAAATCATGGTTAACCAAAATAAAACTTATTGATATTAAAATTTATCTCCCTAAGTTTAATATCACATAATTGAATCATTTGACCTGAAACCCCTTGTGTTGATCGTACCAAGCAAAAACCTGAGTGACACTTTAATCTACCAAGAAGGGCAAAAATATAGTAGAATAGTTTTGGGCCAAAATGTCACTTTAAAAGCAAATAAAACATGTAAATGAGTTTTTGGAAGATTAAGAGACACTTTTCACCATTTTTCAAGTGGCACACTTCCCAAAGAGGTCATACAAGTGCCAAACTCTTCCACTTCTTTAAGAAAACTTACTTTTCTTTTGATGAACCTAAAATTTTTAGTTTTTTAAATTTATTAAGACCTTTTTGGATACATAGGGAATTAAATAACCCATTTAAACTTACAAATTTCCCAATAAATTGATACAAAACATTAAATACACCATTTTAAACCTTTAAAATCACTCAAAATGATAAATGAACCTAGAAATTAATTAACCAAAGCTAGTATAGCATTACTTGGCATAAATTAACCTATAGAAAATCTCATGAAAATATATTCTACCCCATTATAGGCCTAAGAATCAATGTTTTTACTATGGGTGCCCTAATTTGACCTAAAATTCAAATTTGGTCAACAAGTATCATGTAAAAATGATGGATGTTATCCTTCTGTAGACTCATATACTCTAAAAGAATGAGTTGACATATTTTAAAACAAATGTAAACAAGGTGAAAGTCTATATTTAAATCCTTAATAGACCCATATAGCTCATTAAAATTGAAGCTAAAACTCTTGATACATAGCTAAATTATGTTATAAACACTGGGGTAAAAGATGATACTACCATTAAGGTGAAAAATGCTATAACCACTAAGACAAACTATGTTTGAGCAACCATGGAAAAGGATGTTACAATCACTAAGGAAAAATATGCTACATCTAATAAGGTAAAATATTCTACAAATTTTAAGGAAAAATATGTTACAACCACTAATATAAAATATTCTATAACCAATAAGGCCAAAGATACTATAACCATTAGGGCTATCTAGAGTATACACCTAGCTAACATTATACAACTATTATGGTCTATATTAATTAATCATCTAATTTTATTTCATAAAAATACTACCAAATATTTAATGAAAATTATTAAAACCCCTTTTTATAATAATAATAGTCCATTCCTAGGAATTGAGAGTTTGATACTTGCCTACAATTTTATCTCAGGAAAAACAATGTTGGTATCACCAAACCCATCCAATCCTTCCTTATTATTTTACTTGTCTCTTTTATAAATATCATGCATTACATTATCCTCTTTATTTTAACATTTTTTCTAGGGTTTTAAACTCATCCGCTACTCCCATTTTTTCTGTCCATGCAGCCCTAATATTCATTGAGAAACAAATGCCATGCATCCACATAAATTATATTTTTCCAACAAACTATACATTGTGTGTCTCTTACATAGTTAACATGGAGTTACTTTTGTCATGTAGGATGGTGCCTAGATAAACATCCTAATGAATTTATTTATTTTTTCATAAAATTTGGACTACTAATTGAGTCATTCAAGAACCTCCATAAGGTTTCCATCATGATTCCCAAAACAAAATAAGACCTTCAAGTTTGAGCTCATTCCTATTGACTTGTCATGGAACCCTAATAATTTATTAAATATTTTTTTAATGATAACATTTATTAACCTATTGATAGGGTTTCATAATTTTAAAATTGACCACATCATGTATACCATCTAGGTGGTCACATATTTCATTATAAACTCTAAGTACCTAAATCAAATGGAAATAGTTCATAATTACTTTTTAAAATCAATAATGATGAAACAATGTATACCTTATGCCTTAATAACTGATTTTAAATAATGATTAAGACTATAGGAAATATGATATAATCAAATAAAAAATTAAAAATAATACCTATTTTTTACATTATAGATTTCTAAATGCATATGCATTATTATTGGCATATCATTGAAAAAAATGGTTACTCATAGGCCACATGATAACAACAAACAACATGATAAAAAATAACAACCATTTATTTAATATAAGAATCATAATGCACATGTATTCCTATATTATTAAAAATAATAGTGTTAATCACAAATCACTCATAATAACAAAAAATAGTAAAAATTCCATAATAGGATTAAACATACATGATATATAATAAATAGAAATAAATAATGAAATCAACATTGAATCAAACACAAATTCAAGTAGCTACTAAATCATAAAATATATCATGTGTGTGTGTGTGTGTGTGCTTGTTTCAAAATTGATCTACCTACCCCTACCTATCACAATATGTCACTTCTCACATATGATGATCTCCCTCAGGATTCCACTGCAAGTGAAAAACAAGAAATGACCTATGCCCACCTCATATAGGAAAACATAGTTAGTCCATTTTACCCACATATATAAATAGATGAAAGGAACTAATTTAAATGCAATACATCAAGAAACTATAGAATGTAATATAAATGTGGAAAATAATTCAACATGACCGTAAACTATCTATGGAATAAATATGTTTTAATAAAATTGCATCCACAATTAAATAAATTATAATAGTATAAAGTTAAATAATCCACAATTACTAATAGTTGTAATGCATATTAATGCAATTTCACTTTCCATTAGGGGCAAGATGGGGTGTGACATAAAGGTAGGCCTATGGATATACTAACATTCTTTGGGAATATATTCATGTGGTGATAAAAAAAAAATTGTCTTCATGAATGCATGAGATAAACAATTATACCAACTTATCTAGTTTTCCAAAGAATGGTATCTTAACCAACTCAAAAAAACCAATTTTCTCTAATTCCATCTTTACACATACATAATATGTTATCATCCAATATGTGTACATTCGTACACTCTATACTATGCTTTCCTTCTTCAAATCCATATCATTCTTCAATGCTTGATGATCATAATATTGTATCACACATTAACCCACCACTAATAACCAGTCTTATTCATACATACAAGACTTGAGATATTGTATTTATGTATATTTCACCACATTTTCATTATTTATATTCAGTTGTTGTATAGTCTCTGTATACACATGATATTTTTTAACTTTATAAATTATTGATGCTTTCTCTCTTGTAAGAACCTATCAATTCTCAATCCATCTAAGTGTATGCCTTAAACAGTACACTAAGAAAGGGGTGAGTAAGCCATTGGTGATTCATAATATTGTTTTTCCCTATACCACCACTTAAAACAAAAACAAGTCCCTTCTATATGTTTCCCTAAGATTTTATACCTCCCTTACACATTCCTCAAATAAATTCACCGCCTCAAATAGCCCCTGCATAAGACAAACCTCTTTTTAACATCCTATGAATACAATTAAATGGGTCAACCATGTTCTAGGAATTGAGCACATTATGGGACTGAGTTGGCCTAGTCAACTTAGTCCAGGACCTAACTACTCTATTTCATAAACAATTAGGTTGATTGGGCTAACTTTGTTAGATAAAATTATAGAAGGGTATATATATATGTGTATATATATATATATATATATATACATATACACATATACACATATACATATATACATATACATAGATATACATATACATATATATATATATATGTACACACACATATATGTATGTATATATATATACACACACATATGTATATATATATATATATATATATATATATATATATATGTATGTATGTATGTATGTATGTATGTATGTATGTGTGTATATATATATATATACATACATACATATACATAAATACATATACATAAATGCATACATACATACATATATATATATACATACATATATATATATATATATATATATATATATATATATGTATGTATGTATGTATGTATACACACACACACACATATATATGTGTGTGTGTGTATACATACATACATACATATATACATACAAATATATATATATACATATATATATATATATATATACATAGTATATATATATATATATATATATATATGTATATATATATATATATGTATGTATGTATGTATGTATGTATGTATGTACACACACACACACACACACACACACACATATACACACACACAAACATACATACATACATCCATACATGCATGCATATATATATATATATATATATATGCATGCATGTATGTATGTATGTGTGTGTGTGTGTATATGTATATATATATATATATATGTATATATATATATATATATACGCATATATACATATATGTGTGTGTGTGTATATATATGTGTGTGTGTGTGTTTGTGTGTGTGTGTGTGTGTATATATGTGTGTGTGTATATATATATATATATATATATATATATATATAAAATTTACCCCATTTCCAATAGAGATAGAGATAATCATTCATTTTCACTTATTTATGATATGCTCATAAACCACTCTACTCGAGGAGTCATTACTTAAGGTTTACACTCAAAGAATATTCTTGTCTTGTGTAAATGTCTTAGATGAATAGGATAATTCTTGTAGCCTAGATTTGAACTATCTTTGTGATCCTTATGAACCACAACCACCTCTTATAAAACACCATTGGCTAAGGGAGAGATTGATCCTCGACAGGTTTGTATTCAAGTTAAGTATTCCTAACTCTTATTCTTCTATTTTGGTAGATATAATTGCATAATTAATGTCTTGTAAATTTTTTTATCTCATCATGCATTAGGATTACCTCTACATTAACATGATTAGAGTTTTTATTTGCATTTTTATTGTTTATGTTTATTATCCCCCATTTTTTCCACAATATTTGGTGAGAATTAAATTATATTTACTTTAGTTTGTTAGTAACCATAGGACCTAGCTAGGGTTATTGTGTGGTATTTATTAACTAGAGAATTTGGAAACCTCTCTAGTGATATTTTATGGTAAGAGACCTCTTATTTAGGTCTAGTGTATCCATATTGGTCATGACCCTAATTGTCTAATTATACCAGCAAATCAAAAGTCTAGTTTGATTTATCTTCTCCAAGCCAAGATTAATTTATAGATCAACTTCACATTCCCTTGTAGACATTATCCTCCTCAATAATGACCAAGTCTCCCCTTTGGCTCCCGAAACCATACACACTTATTAATACTCAAAACCATAATATTCATATTTATTTTTAAGAGGCATTATTGTTTTTAAGCCACTCTAGCACACCCTTGGGTTTTTGATCTATCCCAAACCCCTAATTTTTAAATTTGGATGAGATTTCATTGAGATTTAATGCTAGATAACCTACTATGCAACCCAAACTTATTTTATTTCCCCCATTTCCATTCTTTCACTTGATTTTTATCAAAAAA
>JARHVA010010413.1:0-155000 GCA_037957365.1 Torreya grandis | reverse complement strand
ATCACTAAATATCCCTTAATTTTCCTCATGTAATACCTATTGACCATTTTTTCCCACAGGTAAAAATAGGTCAACCCCCTACAGTCAAAATCCTAAATAAAGGTTATTTATAATTTTATATGATTTTCATGGTGTTGAGAAATTGCATGAGTAGGTCTAGAAAATCTTGAGTTTGCACTTAGGAGATATTTCAACTTATGGCCAAGTGTTAGAGTATTTATAATTTCTTCAAAGGAATTATCCACACAAAGCCTATAGCAAAAGTACAAGGCATATTTCCCTCAGAGAAATTGTTCCACTTTTTTGCCTGTTATTCATTCAGAGTTTTGTCTCAGGTCTTTTGGGATAAATGTCAGGAATTGTTTTGGATAATTTGTCTAAAAAAATAATCCGAAAGGGCATTTATTCAAGAAAATAGACCTTAAAATAATCCTCAAAGGTATTTCTTTGAGAAGTGGACCTTTACAAAATATTAAAGGGTATATTTTTCAAGATAAATGTCAGATTTCCTTTGGCAAAATTATCTGCACAATTTTCCTAAAGGCATAATTATTTTGGGGGAAATGTTTGTCAAAAGTTATAAAAGCATGAATTCTTTTAGACAAAATGTCTGAAGTAAAAGACAAGGGTTATTTCTTTTAGGGAAAATGTCTGAACAATTTTTCTAAAGGGTTATTCTATAGGAAAGTGGTCTGATATAGTTTTCTTGAAGGGTATTTTTATTTTCAAAAAGGTCCAAAGTAGAATTTTTGAAGGGTATTTTCTTGGTAAAATTGAACAATGCAAAAGCTCTAAAGGGTATTTTCAAATGGCAAAGGGATATTTATAGAAGGCTGAATGAAAATTCAAAGGCCACAATTATTTTAGGAAACTTAACCCTTAACAATTTTACTAAAGGTTAACTTCTTTCGGATATTATTTCTAATACACAAATCCTAAAAATAAGGTTCTAAATAGAAGTAGTACAAGATCTCAATTTGTTCACAAGGCTTTTAAGACACTTTAGGTTCAATTAAAATGTAAATTACTATTTTCTAAGGATAGGATCAGATTTTCATATCCCCATGGGATGCCAAGAATGCTTAGAATGGCTTAGAAGTGCATGGGATCCATCTAGTTCTTCATTGTGTTCATCTAGGCATCTTAGGTCTAATGGAAAAATTTACAAGTAGGCACTTTTTTGACATCACCATTTCTATGTGTGGATGAGTCATGGAAAATTAGTCATATGGAGAACATATGCACCAAGTTTTAGGCTTTTCACTAAAGTGCATAAAATGTTATAGAGATCCAAAGTTAGCCTCTTAGCCAAATTTCATTATTTTTCCATACTTATCCATTTTCAAATAAGTTCAAATAGATAAAAGTGATCATCTTGACAAGGCCATATCTCACATGTGTTGTAGTTTTAGGAGAAAATGGTCATATGGGATTGTTCATCTTGGTCCCTAGTTGTTACGTGCTAAGATTTAGATCATCTACTGAAGCATGGTAGAAGTTATGGATGTGAAAAGTTGGATCCTTATTTTTTGTTAAGTTTTCCATACTTAGCCAAATGAGATCAACCATCATAAGGATGTCATGTAGAATCATTTGAAATATACAACTTGTGCATTTAATATCATAACTCAAAGAGATATCAGGACCAATGGATCAAATGGGTTTATTCTTTTTATCCTTAAGAATATCTCCCAAAAATTTGGTGCCTCCATGACTTTTGTACTTAAATTTATAGGCCTTAAAAGTTAGAATTGAAACATAAGACATTCACATTGATCTTAAGTTTAATCTTAGGTAAAACCAACTCTTTTCATCTTAACTTTAACAATCTATAGAATGTCAATGATGGTCATACAAATGTCATTTCATGGGAGTGAAGACGTCAATTTTAATATCATGAACTAGCCATTGGTTTTCAAATAGTGGGTCCCAATAGATCAATGGTTGGAATTTAATCAAGTATTTACATCTAATGGTGAGCAGAGGTCAAAGGGGTTAGTGAATCTCAAGAGAAAATGCATGCATGATAAGTGTTAATAACATATTTAATTGGCAAAGGATCAATGGTTGGAACTTGATTATGAAAATTAGGATCAATGAAGTGAGATGAATTAAAATATCAATCATCTAAGCCAATTTTGATGGCTAATCAAATTAAAGCAAGCCCATGTGACTTAGATAAAGGTTGATAAAGTAATTTTTGATAGGGAAAGGTAAATAAAATATATGTAGCTGAGTTCAATTATGGTTTAGTATTAAAAAGAGCCAACATTTTAAAGGATGTCACCAAGGCAAACACACATATCATAATAGTTTCATCTCTAAAGGCCAACTATATGAAAGGGATGCTACTCTTCACCATTGCACAAAATGATTAAATAGTTAAGAATAGTTAACACCAAGATAAAGACCTAATAGGTTGATCTAATTATTCTAACCACATTTATGATGGAACCTAGCTTAGAAAAACTTTATCCCATCATTGTAATCATTAGGGAAGATCAAGGAGGGAATATTGTAGCTATGTAACCACTTCAGCTGACCTAAATTAATAAAATGGTTTAAAGGAGAATAATTTATAGAAGTGGTTATTGTTATGGTTTAAGAATTTAAACTTATTCATTCCCATTTTTAATGCCAAGGCTCCCTTTCTCTTATGGCCTTTATTTTATAAATATATCTCTTCATCTATTGTAAAAAAATGACCACACCATGTATGGAAAGGCCCTACTAGATTGATGTTATATTATGATTTTTAACATTAATACAAGTCTATGATTTTTGGAAAAATTATCTAAATCTGTCAGTGATGTATGGTGATGAGAAGTGATAATTATCTATCCTTCTTTCCTTTATCCTTTCATGTTTGAGCAATATTTCCTAGTTTGATAGGTCATATAGAGTGTATTCTAGCATCTAGAGCTTTTTCAAGTTTACACCTATATTTAGAGTGTGAAATATACCCTTTGGTTCATTTACCCTTATGTAGTTTCTCACATCTCACCTTTGTATTGAAATACTCATGTTAGAGTCTATTAAAACTTAGAGACTAGTTTATATGTTTTGTTTCATGGTGGTAAAAATATGATGGTCATGTAGAATACATTATTGGTACATCACCTCCTTTATATTAGGTTCAATTCATGCATTTTATAGCTCTTTTACCTATAATTAAGCATTAGCTTAAGTGATGAACATTTCATGATATATTTAGGGAGCTAGCAGTTAACTTAAAGGCTCATTCCCAATATAGGTACACCCACATACATGGAAATGTTCCCATGTTATCCAAATCTAGAAGAAGCCTGAATAGCTTCTTATAGGGTGAAATATTTGGTGATAATAGCTCTATCACACTTGATGGGATCCCATTATCTTCAAGATAACTGTCAAGGTGAATGCTGGTCTTAATAGAACACCAACTTAAAATTGATGTACTACTTAGCATTTGGTGACTCCTCAAATATGGTTTTAGACCATTATTTTGTTATAAACTTGCCCCTATAATTCATGGTCCTCACTAGGTCATCCTTTGCTATACCATACAATACTATTAAGCCACCCATTCATCCTAAGATCCCCCTCATAATTTAGTATCCATAGCCTAATCTACCCTTTGAAGAAAGAGTATATTTTACTAGGTAAGAAGATGAGGAAGAGGCTAAAGAAGTTGAAGATCTTAAAGAAGAATACATGGATAGACCTCATGCTTTCCCTTACTTCAACATTGATAATCTAATCTAACTTCATGCATATGATGTCATCCCCTTAATGCCATAAAAGGTGTGCCGACATTAAACGGTGAGAGTCATATCACAACTAGTGAGCACATTAGAGATGTTTGTAACTTTTGTAATTTACACAATATTTTCTGAGAAAACATTGATATTCGACTCCTTTCCATGTCCCTTAAAGGGAAGGCTCTTGATTGGTATAGGACTATATAAGGTTGATGCATCACAACATAAGATGATTTTGGAGTGTTTTTAACCTCCAAATTTGGAAATGAAAGTGACCATTCTTCTCTCATACATCAACTCAACGTGATAAAGAAGGGACCCAAAGAAATAATTCATGAATTCAACAAAAGGTTTAAGAAGACTTATAAAATGTTGCCTTATCATATGATACCACCTTCTAACTTTTTGTTCCCTACTTATTTAATAGCTATTGGGACTAAAATTATTATCATACTTCAATCTATGGGAGGATCCACCCTCCTTGAAGTATATGAGATTTCTATCAAAGATGAAAATAATCTCATCTAAGATGGAAAATTTCAACATAAATTGTCTATGCCTCATTTTTTCCATGCTTATTTTAATACTCTAGACATAGCCCAAGTTCATAATGCCAATACCAAAGCTAAGGTGTCTCCTAATAATGTTGATTGTAAATCAAAGTTCATTGCCTTAGAGGCTTAAAATATCAAGCTAATGTGAAAAAAGTACTTATAAAAACCCTTACCACTATCAAAAATAATATGGTAAACAATATGGAAGATGTAGAGGCCAATGGTAGCCTAATCCCAATAGGCCTACTAATACATACAATCCTAATACTACCACCAATGCAAAGGAAATGGTACCAATTCATAGCAATTTGGTATAGGGAGAAGATTGGTAGCAAGACCAATTCATGGATGCTAATAAAAATGGAGAACAAGATATATTGGATCAATGGGTATTTACTCTCCTCATATTAAATGAATATGAGGTGATGATGTAAGCTAATGAGGGTTGGAAACCTCAAAGATAAATATTTACCAATTTTCTAGTTGAAGACACTTTTGTGCTAAATCAAGGAACCTCTATCATAGATAATACAAGGGCCAAGAAGAGGGATCTAGGAGGTGGAAATAAAATTTATATAGGTTCATCCAATCTTATCACAAGGTAATATGACACAACTACAAATTTGACAGTTCCAAAGGCTTCTACACCTCCAACAAGTCAAAATATGGTAAGGTCTACCCCTATTCCTCAAGTTCCAAGTAATTTTGTGCCTACAAAATCCCAAGAGAAATTAGGCATGGATTATTTAAACATCACATATTCTCTAAAGAATACTAAGACATCCATTTAACTTTGGGATGTACTTCATGTGTCTGGTCAAAAAGAGTTCCTAGAAAGTACATTATCCACTATCCCTGCTAGTGACTCAACCTCAAATCAAAATCATGGCCATGTTTATCTTGAAAATTCTCCTAGTACCATTGTTGAACCATCCATTAGGGCTGATAAACCCCCTCCATTTTACCTCACCTTCATTATAGGTGATAAATTGGTACATAATTGCATAGTCGATAATGGAGCTTCTACTTATGTCATGCCTAAAATTGTAGTTGATAATATAGGCCTAAAATATGGGTCACATAGTAAGGGGGTTATTTAATTAGATGGTACACCTACAAATATGGTAGGGCTAATAAAAATCTTGAAGATTTTCTTACATGGTTGTCCTAGTTTCCCTATATTGCAAGACATTATTATGGTTGATCTCCCGACCCACTTTACGATCTACCTATTAAGGGACTTCACAGCCCATATAGGTGGCTATCTCTTAGCTGATTGGTCTTTATTGGATTTTATAATAAGGTACAAGGACAAGGTGATAATTAATACACAACCTCTTACAATGTTTCATATCTAACCTTACATTGAGACAAGTTCTAATTTGAATTATGTTGTTCATGAAGAAAAGGATTCTATTCTAGATGATGGCATTTTTTTCAAGATTAAGGGCATTATAGATTTATTTCTTGATGAATATGGTACTAATAATTATGAGTAGGATCTTTATTCTCTCATGGAATAATCTGATCTAGGAACATATTGTATATATAAGGAAGGAATAATGACACCTTTACTTGAAAAGGAAGAGGGTGAAGATGATGAATTGTGGAAGATGTTTTTTGATGGTTAAAGAAGTAAAGTTGGTGTTATGTTTATCTCTCCATCTAAACAATATTATTATGCTTCATACAAATTTCATTTTAATTTTAATTATAATTTGGTTGAGTATGAAGGTTTAATTCGTGGTCTTCAATGGGAAAGGATAAAAGGAATCAAGAACCTACAAGTGTATATAGATAGTGAATTGGTTGTGCATATGATAATAAATGTGATTGTTTATAATAACCCTTTGCTTAATTCATAGAGACATAGGGTATGTCATCTTCTTGAATAATTTAATTCATTCAACATTCACTCACTTCCAAGGGAGAAAAATAGTCATGTTGATAGATTAGCTACCATAAGAGCCCAATTTGACACTCCAACTACCATAAAGGAGGAAGGAAACCAATTTTATATTAGCATCATTTTCTTACATTATATAGTTAATAATGGAGTGTCTTGGAAAGTGTTTAATAGTGATAAACACATCACTTTCTTATTTGAAAATGAGGCTGAGTTTTATTCAATAAATTAGAAGAGGCTCCAAGAATAGTTGGGTGATCAAATTATACAAATAAGGACCAATAAGATACCTAAGGGTTTGGTGACCTTATAAGGTATATTTTATGAGAATTATTAGAAGAGGAAGGAGAAATTGATTATATCTACAAAATAGGATTATTACAAAAAGGTCTTGATCTTCAAAGACAAACTCCTCAAACTAGGCAAGGTATGTTATACATTATAAAAGAAAGCATTTATTGAACTATGTAGAGAGTTTCATGATATATTCACTTGGGAATATAAAGACCTCAAAATATTTGATCTTATCCTATCACACCATACAATCGAGTTAGAATCAGGAGTTAAACCAGTTAGACAACAACAAAGACCCATCAAGCCCAAAGTTGAGCAACTCATGAGGATGGAGGTTACAAAACTCCTTAAATCTAGATAATATTTCCCATCAAGCATTCAACATGGGTGGCTAACCTTAACTCATTAGAAATAAGAATAGAGAGATAAGGCTTTGTGTAGAATTTAGTTATCTTAATAGAGTGTCACTTAAATATCACTGTCATCTACCCTTGATGGAGTAGATTCTATAGATGGTTTTAGGTTCTCAACATTTTTCCCTTCTAAATGGATATTCAGGCTACAATCATATTTTAGTCAATTAAGGTGATCAGTTTAAGACAACATTCACTACCAAATGAGAGACATTTTCTTATAGGAATATGTCTTTTATCTATCCAATATTGGTGGCATTTTTCAAAGAGCGATGGATGTGGCCTTCAAATGTTTGATCAATGAGATGATACTAGTTCATTTGGATAATATAATATTATTTTCTAAGCATGCTAATAAACAAATGCAACACTTAAGGAAAGTGTTTGAAAGATGCAATAATTATGGAGTATCTTTTAATCTAAAGAAGTGCATCTTTACTATTCATGAAGGTAAGGTCTTAGAGCATATTTTTTCCAAGGATGGTTATACTATTGATCCTAAGAGAATAGAGGATATTCTAGGCTTATCATTTCCCTTGCATAAGAAAGTTATTCAAAGTTTCTTTGGAAAGATAAATTTTGTATGTAGGTTCATACCTAGTTTTGCATCTTTAGTAAAACCTATCATAACTATGCTCAGGAAGAATCAGGTCTTTTCTTGGACTAAAGAGGGTAAGATCAATTTTGAAGCCATAAATAAATAAATTTTAGAAGATCCTACCCTTATGAATCATAATTTTACTAAGGCCTTCATGTTTTATTCATTTTCTAACATTGATACTATCTTAGCCATGTTGATGCAAAAGAATGATTAGCATGTAGAGAATCCAATTGCATTCTTCAGTCAAGGTTTAGAAGATTATGAAGTTAAGTACACCTTTTTGGAGAAATAGGTCCATTTTTTGGTGAGAGTACTAAATAATTTCAAATATATGGTGTCAAATAACAAGATTCATGTTATGGTCTCTTATCCCATTACCACGGAGTTTTTTTAGCAAAGACCTTAGTGAAAAGAGGGTACGGTGGATGACTAAGGTGATGGAGTATGATGTTGATATCAAAGTGATAAAAATAGTAAGGGGTAAATACCTTTGTTAACATCTAATTTCAGACCTTCATGAGTCAAAAGAAGAAACTCTGGTCAACCATGAGTTCCCCCAACTAGCTAGTCCATTGCCACTACAAAGTTGGACATAGGATATAATCACATTTCTCCAAAATGGTGAGTATCCTGATAATATGAATAGATCACAAAGTATATATTTTAGATTAAAATATATTCCCTTTTGTCTTATGGATGGTGGAATGTTTAGAAGGGACATCAATGGTGTGTTATTGAAATACATTGATAACAACTAGTATGGAGTATTACTTGAGAATTTCCATGATGGGATAGTAGGAGGTCATTTCTCTCTAAGGACCATAACTACCAAGATCATGAGGGATAGCTAATATTTCCCCAACCTCTTCAAGGATTTTCATGTTTAGGGGAGAAGGTGTGGACAATGTGCTTTCTTTGTAGGAAATCAAAAGCTCATAGATCTTCCTCTAAAGCTTATTGAAGTAGACCAACCTTTCATGTAATGGGGTCTCTATTTCATTAGCATGATAAATCCCCCATCAAGTGCTAGTTACAAATGTATGCTCACAATGATTGACTATTTTACTAGATGGGTTGAGGTGGTAGCATTGAAGGAGGCTAATGAGAGTGCTTTCTTGGAGTTCTATGAGAGCATCATAACAAGGTTTGACACCCATTCTACTATTATTTTAGATAATTCTCTTACTTTTATGGGTATTAAGATAGTTAATTAAGAAAAAAATGGTGTGTTCTTGATTAGTTCATCCATTTATTACCCTCAAGGTAATGGGTTGGCTAAATATAATAACATAAACCTGATCTGAATCATCAAGAAAACATTAGAGCATAACCAAAGAGCTTGGCACACCAAACTAGATACAACCTTATGGGTTGGTAGGATAAATCCCTAGAGGTCAACATGTAATTCTCCTTTTGTGCTTGTCTATGGGAGGGGAGATAAGCTATCTATATCTCAAGAACTACCTACCTTAGAATTAGCACAACTAGAGTTTCTTGATAAAACTCCAATGAAAGTGAGATTGATAGAATTAATGGAGTTGCAAGAGACTAGAGGTAAATCTCATCAGGTCATGGAGCATCATTAGGTACTGATGAAGAGGTATTTTGATAATAAATCAACTCCAAGGTCATTTGAAGAAGGTGACATAGTATTGAAATGGGAAAAGGATAGAGCAAAATTAGGGAGGCATTCTAAATTTGATGTCCTATAGAACAGATCGTATGTCATCACCAAGTGTAAGCAAAGTGACTCATTTCAATTAGAAAGGATGAATGGATAAGAACAACCTATCCCTATGAATGGGATGCATTTAAAACCCTCATATTGAGATTTGAATTTCTATCTTATAAATATTAGGTTAGGTGTGTGTTTCTTTTCTTGTTTTATTATGTCCAAATAAGTGCTTTTGAAGCATAGTGTGTCTTGCTTACTTCCTTGCTTTGTGTTTGGCTCTTTTTATTTTTTATGTTTTGTATGTTGTTTAAGTAATTTTATATTTTTATCCTATATACTGATGACCCCATAGCCTAATGGCTAGGATTAGGCAACTAGTAATGGCATAGCAAGCATGCCACCCTTGGGAAATCACTAAAGATGTTGAGCATTTTTATAATTTTATATGATTTTTATGGTGTTGAGTAGTTATAAGAGTAGGTATAGAAAATCCTAAGGTTGCACTTGGGAGATATTTTAAATTTTGGCCAAGTGTTAGAGCATTCAAAATTTGTTAAGAGGAATTGTCCACACAAATATTTTAGTAGAATACAAGGCATATTTACCTTATAGAAATGTTCCAATTTTTTGGTTAAGTGTTATTTCTTTTAAGAGTTTCATTTTGAGTCTTTTGGTCTAAATTTTTAGAATTATTTTAGACAATTTATCCAAAACAATAATATCAAAGGGAATTTCTTCAGGATAATGGACCCTAAAAAATAATGAAAGGTATTTCTTAGAGAAGTGGACCTTTAAAAAATCCCAAAGGGTATCTTTTTCAAGCTAAGTGTCAGATTTATTTTAGTAAAATTATCTGCATAATTTTCTCAAATGCATAATTCTTTTGGGGAAAATGTTTGGAAAAATTTCCCAAGGCATGAATTATTTTAGACAAAATGTCTGAAACAAAAGACAAGGGTTATTTCTTTCAAGAAAATTGCCCAAACAATTTTCCTGAAGGGTCATTCTATAGGAAAGTGGTCTAATACACTTTTACTAAAGGGTATTTTTTCTAGAAAAGTGTCCCAAACACTTTTATGAATGGTCTTTTTATTCGCTGAAAGGTCCAAAGTAGAATTTTTGAAGGGTCTTTTCTCAAGAAAATGAACGAATACAAAATATTCAAAAGGAATTTTCAAAGGGTAAAGGGATATTTTGAGAAGGCCAAATGGAAATTCTAAGGCAACAATTATTTCAAGAAAATTATCCCTCAAAAATTTCCCCAAAGGTCAATTTATTTCAAATATTTTGTCCGATATGTAAATCTTGAAGACAAGGTTTTGAATGGAAGTAGTCAAGGATCTCAATTTGCTAACAAGGCTTTTAAGAGACTTTAAGTTCACTTAAAGTGTAAATTACCATTTGCTAAGGATAGTATCATATTTTCATTTCCCTATGGGATAGAAATAATGTTTGGAATGGCTTAAAAGTGCATGGGATCGATTTGGTTCTTCATTTCATTCATCTTGGCATCTTGGGTCTAATGGAAAAATTTATAAGTAGGCACTTTATTAACATCACCATTACCACATGTGGATGAGTCAAGGAAAATTAGTCATATGTTTTCTATCACATTTTTTCCAATAACATATGTGCCAATTTTTAGGTCCTCTACCAAAGTACATCAAAAGTTATGGAGATCTCAAGTTGGCATCTTAGCCAAAATTCACTATTTTTCCATACTTAGCCATTTTCAAAGAAGTTTAAATATAGCCAAGTGAGAATCTTGACAAGGACATATCTTACATGTGTGGTATTTTCAAGAGAAAATGGTCATATGGGTTTATTTATCTTGGTCCCTAATTGTTATGCACTAAGATTCAAATCATCTTTTGAAGTGCAATAAAAGTTATGCACGTGAAAAGTTGGCTCTTCACTCAAATTTTGATAAGTTTTCCATGCTTAGCCAATTAAGATCAACCATCACCAGGTTGTCACATATAAGTATTTGAACCAAAAAAATTGTGCATTTAATATCTTCACTTAAAAGGCTCCCAGGACTAGTGGAGCAAATGGGTTCATTACTTTTGGCCTTAAGAACATCTCCTAAATCTTTGGTACCTCCATGACCTTTGTGCTTCAAGTTATAGGCCTTTAAAGTTTGACCTATAACATAAGACATTTATGTTGATGTAAAGTTTAATTTTAGGTAAAACCAACTCTTTTCATCTTAACTTTGATATTATATAGAACATTAATGATATTTTTGTGAACGTCATTTGATAGGAATGAGGACGCTGATTTTAAGATCATGAACTAATCGTTGAATTTCAAACAGTGGGTCCTAGTAGATCAACAATTGTAATTTGATAGAGAATTAATATCTGAAAATGAACAAAGGTAAAGTGGTTAATGAATCTCAAGAGAAAATGTGTGCATGACATGTTTAAATAACATGTTTAATTGGTATAGGATCGATGGCTAGTGCTTGATCATGCAATTAGCATCAACATAGTGAAATGAATAAAAAAATCAATGATACAAGCTAGTTTTGATGACCAATAAAATGAAATCAAGCCCAAGTGACTTAGATAAAGGTCAAAAATTAATTTTTGATGGGGTAAAGTAAACAAAAGGTATGGATCCAAGTTTGAGCATGGTTCAATTTGAACCAAAGCTAATATTTTGAAGGATGCCATCAAGGTAGACATACTTAATGGTTTCATCTCCAAAGGCCAATTGCATGAAAGGGACCTTTATACTCACCATTACATGTGATGGTGAACCAACAAATAATATTTATCACTAGGACAAATCCCTAAAAAATTTATTTGATTATTCTAACCACATTGATGATAAAACCTAGCGTAGAACAACTTGATCTTACCATTGTAACCATCAATGAAGATCAAGGAGGGAATATTATAACTGTGTAACCACTTGAGGTGATCCAAATCAATCAAATGGTCTAAAGGATCATAATATGTATAAGTATTTGTAACTATAGTTCAATCATTTGAACTAATTGATTTCCTTTTTTATCACTAAGGTTCCCTTTCTCTTGTGGCCATTCTTATATATATATATATATATATATATATATATATATATATATATATATATATATATATATATATATATATATATATCTTTAGCTATTATAAAAAATGACCACACCATGTATGGAAAATCCTAATGTATTTATGTTATATTGTGATTTTGAAAATTAATGTAAGTTTATTTTTGAGTTTTGGAATAATTGTCTAAGTCTACAAGTGATATATGGTGATGAGAAGTGATAATTCTCTATCCTTCTTTCCTTTATCCTTTCATGTTTGAGAAATATTTCCTAGTCTAACAGGTCATATAAAGTGTATTCTCTCATTCATAGATTTTTTAAGTGTACAATTATCCTTGGAGTGTGCAATCTACCCTCTATTTCATTTACCTTGTCTAGTTGCTCACGTCTTGCCTTTGTATTGAAATACTCATGTTAGAATCTATTAAAACTTAGAGACTAGTTTGTATATTTTATTTCATGGTGGTACAAATATGATGGTCATGTGGAAAACATTCTTGGTGCATCATCTCCTTTATAATAGGTTAAATTCATGCATTTTCTAGCTATTTTCCCTATAAGTAAGCATTAGCTTAAGTGATTAACATTGCAAAATATATTCAGAGAGTTATCCCTTAAACCTATAGGCTCATTTCCAATATAGGTACACCCAAATACCTTGAAATGTTTCCATGTTTACCAAATCTAGAATAATCTTGAATAGCCTCTTCTAGGGTGCAAGATTTGGTGACAACAATACCTATGTATGGTCAAGCTACATAACTCAATTTAACAAGATCTCATCTAACCCTTTTGATATAAATCCCTGGTAATATGATAGTATAGGTAACATATACCACCAATGGTTCATTTTCTTTTGAATTTGAATTATTAGGGGCAATTCCCAAAATGAGAAAGTAGTGATTTTAGCTAGTTCATTAAGGATGCATTGGAACTTTTAAAATTGAGAGTTAGACATGCCATATTAATTGTTTCTAACTTATTATCTTGACATGATCCATGAAATTTGATCTAGATTATAGTTTTGTTTATTATGTTTTGTAACCATAGAGAATTGACACTTTTGAAATAGGACAATCCACCTACAAATGCACCCATATAGGAATGTCTTATGGACAAGGTACCTTAATGACTTGTGGTCTATGAAAAACATGAACATCATGGAGAGTAAGTATTATCTAAATTTTTGGAGTTCATACACCATTACAATCACTTTATGTTGAATGGTTATGTAATTACTCTCAACTAATGCTAGCTTCCTGTTTGTAAATTAAATATGGTGGTCAACTATTTCATCACTTAGATATGTTATGATGGTGCCAATGTACAATATTGAAGCATTGAATTAGACACGAAATGGAGTATTCTTCTCTGATAAATATAGGATTGGCATGATACAAAATTTTCCTTCAAGGTATCGAGTGCATCATGATGATTGCCCATCTAAATGAATATACCATCCTTAGATAATATTTATTATAAATATGATTCAATATTTACATAGTTATAAATAGAATTATGATAGTAACTTGTATGCCCCCAAAAAATCATGCATATATCTATAAGTAGTTGACACTTCCAACTATAATATGATGGAAATATTGGCTAGATCCACAAGCATCCATTACTTACAAATGACATGGTCAAGTTAGGTATTGAAGGATGTCACAAATAAATTTTTTCTTGGTTGAGAAATATATCAAGTTAATAATACACTCAAAAATTAATCATTATTTAGTATTATGGTCCTTTATAAATCCATAAAAAATATATTCATAAAGGTAAACATAGAGGAGATGATGGATAAATTATTTGAATGAAGCAACCATTATGTGCAAGAATATAATGGTTAATTTTTTATCCAAAAAGGCATAACATTATATTTTAAGGGTCCCCATTATATTTAAAATGTTTTATTTGGATTGTCTTCATGTTGAATCTGAATATGATGGTTACTATAAAAACCATTAGTGAAGTTATATATTTCACATCCCATTATGATTATAGGATTTCTTTGGTGAAAGGAGTTGGAAATGATTCAATTATGCATAATATATTGAGTACCCTAAAATCAAAAAATATTTTGATGCACCCATATTTATTTATACTTATCACCATAATGATCACCTATTTAGACTCTTTGATAATAAATTAATCTAGCATTTAACATTACATTTATTTCCTCCTTAACCTTTATACACATATTGGGATTCATTATATACAATATTTACCTTCCTCTATTCCAATGTTTACCTATGTTACTTTTAGTGGCTCATCATAATAATTATGTTGATCCACTAAAAGTGTCTATGAATTCACATGTTACATAATAAGTTTCTAATTTATTATGATTAGCAACATCTTTGGGGGAATTTCTTCTTCTTGGAATACCACCTTTTCTTTATTCTTATGATGTTGTTAGTTTTAATCCATCCATGTCCCATTGTCATTATCACTACTCAAACATATTTTATAGCTCATGGTCATTATCACTATGAATTTTATATACATGTTCTTATATTAAGGCACCATCTTCCATAATGGCCTAGTTCTTCTATAGGAAGGGTTGATAAAACTCAGGCTAGGTGGAGAGAATGAGAAGGTATGGGAAAAAGTAATATTTAAGTCCTCCCAATTAGAAGTCTCCCATTGTGTATTAAAAATAATTTACCAAGAATGAGTGTAGGTCATTAATGTTCCATAAAATTCATGAATCCAAAGTCTTATTGGAAGGCAATGCACTCTCATCATCCACACTTCCTCACAATTTTGAGGATGCCTTTAGTGTAATAATTCCTACCATGACAAGGTAATAACTTATTAAAATTTCTTCACTCAAAAAACATGAAAATGGTTTCCTTGATTGCATCCCACATTAATATGGTATCCTTATACATCACCCACCAATGTACAACCATGTTTCAAAAATTATGTACTACTATACATCAAATATTTCTCCTTTAGTACATATGCCTCCATCTATTAAGTTTTTAGTAGAGCATGGCACAAAGTTTTGTGTTGAAATTATGGTTATAATTTTTGATGAAGTTCTTCATGAGATCGCATGTAGGAGCTTGTGTTTACTTTGAAGTCATGAAACCACACTAACCTGATACAAATCCTATACATAGTGATCATAGGAGACACTAGTGGTGTTGGAAATATAATTTACGTCACCCCAACTCTAAAATATATGATATATGTCCTATACAATGATGTTGTAGTTTTATTTGACCTCCTCAACTATATTTACATTTTCAACATAGGTTATCCCATGTTCATTATCAAGGGGGATAGTAATGCATTGTAATATTTTAAAATCTCAAATATCACTTTTTTAAGCACATGTCTACATTATTCATGTATCACCATAGCCTACATACTAGTTTGGGTAGTTTTTATCTTTAACTAACTTAATGAATTCATAATTTGTATTAAACTTTAATCCCATTATATTTTTGGATACATTATTGACAATTCCTAAGGTTTAAGAAATAATTTTATTTTCCATAAATGATACATGTGGTGAGAACCTCAATTACATGATTCTCATTTGTTAATAAATATATCACACACTAACCAACCATATATAGTTGCATCAATTAACAAACCTTGGAAATAGCCAATGTTTTATGCTAGTTTTGTGCCCTCTTACTTGGCATGGTAAGAACACTTTAACTATTCATGTGGAATGCTACATCAACTAATTATTGATCATAAGGATTATTCCATATAAGAATAATATAATTACAACATCTAAAAGGTCATTCTATGATTTTTCTTCCTTAATTATCTCATGGAGTTTTTATTTGGGCTTGGTATCAAAATCTTGAACATGTTAGAGTTCACATTGTAAGTTTTGTATCATGTACATTAATTCATAAAGAAGAATTTTTTAATTGAGGTAATATATAAAACTAGAAGTTTTTGAAGGATATTATTGATGTACCTTTTCTTTTGGTGGTTACTATGTGAGTTGTTGAGTACTGGTGCCACTACAGATAATGATATTCACCTTGGGGCCTTAGAATATCTTGCACCCTCTCTATTTAGGCATCCACCATTATATTTGGAATATGATGTGTATCATCCCTACTACATTCTCATATTTTTTAATTTTTTATTAGATTCATGTAAAGGTTAGGGAAATCTTTAGTCTTGTGATCACCTTGAAAATACCTACAAGTATGAAGTTCTATAAATATCTTTGGTAGGTGTCTGAAAAACCACACATTTATCATTTTCATGAATGGAATTATATTCCACCTTTTACTTGGTGGGGATGATATCAATCATAGTGTCCTTGATCCTATTTTGAATTTCCTTAAATTTTTTCCATGCTCCCCATTCAAACACCTCATGAAATTTTTCTATCACCTAAAAACACTTAATATTATGAGTGGAAGCCTCACATATTTTATTTATAGGTAGATATTTACCTATGTTTACCTCTATATTAATGTAAAAATATGCACATAATGGTCATAAATGAAAATATCACAAGACTTAAGAAATCCATAACACTATGCTAAAGACAATTATTCTTATTGTGGCATTTTACTTCAAGATCTGTGTACAACAAATGACTACATGTATCATGTGAATTGTTGGAAGTAAATTTATGTATATGTAAGGCCATTAATGAAATACATTCCTCCATGAATGGGATAATTTAAAAAAACACACTTCTAATTTTTTTAATCTCTTTGTGTAACTTCTAAAACCTTCCAATGATATGTAAAGGTTTTCATAGATAGAGTGTAACTTAAATATAATAAAAAGTCTCCAATAACCAACTAAACATGTTATAATAGGTGAATATCATGAGAGATTATAAATTAATGTCTTGAATATACTCTTGATAAATTATTTATTGATATATTTCAACAGAGATATGTTCTACTATTCAAATTATATAATGTCAAATTACTTCAAAAAAGCATCCCTTAACTGATCATAATCAATAATGTCCTAGTTAGGATCATAAATTTGGTACCATGTGTGCATGTAGTCTAAAAATGTGGTTATAAATTGACTCAATTTATTTTTATGGGTTATTACCCTTTTAGATTACCAAACAAGGTCATATTTATTAGCATGATCATGTCATTATATATGCCTCAATACTCAATAAAACTAAATGAATTTTTATAGATTAAATGTTGAGGTAATAACATCTATATAATTGATATTTATGTGGTTGATGAACTTTTTTTTTCTTAGGGACATAAAATGTATCTACCCCATAGGTTTTCTCCTCCCATGCCACTCACACTCCATCCATTTTTGGGAATAAATTTGCTAGCCCCACCACTAGGTTGTGCCATGAATGGATTAGTTCTTTGGGTTGCTAATAATGATCTTTTAGACATTGTTTTTGCATAAGTATTGTTATTTTTTATATAGGTGGATTACCACCCCATGTTGGTGTAAATAATAACATGATTGGTATATTCATAAGTTTTAGTTTTTTTAAAAATAGATCATAATGGATTGCAAGGTATTAAATGTTTCAAAACACACATTTCTATTTAATGTCTCATGAACTCCACTATATGAGACAAATAAATATATTCCCATCATTGCCTTCCTTTTTTGAATGGAATGCATGATCTTATGATTTTGGTTGACCATAGGTGGTAACCTCATCATATTCATGCTTATGAATGTTTTTATGGTCCCAAAAAGCTTCACCTACCTACCCTAGAATTTCATTTCGTTCAGAGGCACTCATGTCTTCCTTAGTAGGGCATATTTCCTCAATGCAAGACTCATCCTCATGCCATCCCTATTTTTTTCAAGTCCTCATGACATCATTATAACTCAAATACTCCATTATATTAGGGTACATAACAACCATAACTCTTTATCATTAATCATTATACTTACACTTTATGAGTTCATGAGAAATTGGGCTCTCCATGCTAAAATTTGTTGGTTTTATTCCCTTCACACAATCTACATACAAACCTTTCCCACCTCTTTTTTTTACCATTTTCTAAACCAATTCATGAAGAGGTTTACCTAACCATGGGGAGATTTACACTCTCACAATATACCATTAAATTATTAATTTTCAAAGGCAATTACATTATGTAGGATCCTTTAAACTCATGAAAAAATTGGTTACATGTTTCATTTAGACATGATTATGTCAACATTATAAATCCAAAAAATAATTGTTCAATGTACCTCTCCACTAAAAATACATGGATTTGGTCCAAAAAACATGTGTGCAAATTTACCCAATCAATCTATTATTTTCTTTAGGGATATTTTCTACCATAGTTTCTACGTCTACCCATAACATAGGTAGCAAGCCACGTGTGAATTTTTATTAGTAGCTCAATTTTTTTCTCTTAAAGTGTGTATTGTAAATGATATTCTACCCACACATTTGGGATTATATTCTAAGACTCAAAATTATTTACTACAAAGGTGAACTACAATTTTGTGAACCACTTCTCAATGTTCTCTAATGAAAGTTAATAAATCATCTCTTCTCACCATCTTCCATAACTGATTTAACTGTCTATGTAATGAAACTAAAATGTTAGGTGTTTTTTGTGCACACCATAAGTATTGTGCTATGTGCATTCCAAAACAATTAATTCTCATTATGATGAAATATCATGTAAATGATTTTCATAGTTTCATAAGGTGTAGAGAGAGATTACTGAGTTATAATTGGGTTAGATTCATAGAAACATGTCATATGTTATCTTATTCACCCTTTATGGTATAAATATGGATTATTATTCACCCTTTATTTTATAATAACAAATAAAAAATTATTCATAACATACATGAATATAACATCATATATAAAATTATTATAACTAACACTTGAAACCTAATCAAATATTAGTGTAGGTTTTTATTTTTCCCTATTTTTTAATTAGGGAAATTGTATTTCTTGTGCATACATGGAGTTTTCCTACATTTGTGGGATATGATAGCTTATGTGGAGGTGTGTGTCATAGATGTGTCATAGGTGTCATAATAATGTCATAAGTAACTCCCTTGATGGGAGTTACTTCTCTATTATTAGCACCTTATCACCACCTTTCATGGAGGAGTTACTGTCTATTCTTGGGGTGCCTTGTCCACCTTTTGTGGAGGAGTTACTTACGTACTCTCCTATATGTATTCCTCACTTTGGCCATCTCATGCTAATCAGATTTTGGTTTTCTCCATTTTGTCTTGTGTAATTTATCTTATTGTGTTAATTTCAAATTGCTTTAGCATCTATGTGGTGTGCACTTGCTTCAACTTGTGTGATCACATCTCCATTACACTCGCATTATCCAAATTCTAGAAATAATTTTGATATGGTATCAGAGCAATAATGGTAATCGTGTGTCTGGTTATGCTTTTAGTTCATTTTGAAATCAAGAGGAGTGGAGTTCTCTTTTTTTTATCTGATCTAAAATTTAAAAAAACTTCAAAATATTTTCTAGTATCGTTTCCTTGGAATCCTTGGCCTTTGGGTGTCTTGGTTGTCTTCACTTCAGGAGCTGGTTTAACAATTAGCCTAGGCACCATTGTTGTGTGCAAGGACTAGAGGGAGGAGCAGCTCTAAGCAACTTTAGTTCCAGCAATAGAAGTCCTTCCTTCCAGCCATGCCATCAGCTGTATGACATCCAAAATAGGTCTATTTTTTTGTGAATATGGCGCATTTTTCTTGTATTCTTCTACCCAGACTTGCTATGTATTGAAGTTAGTAGATTCCATCTTATTTTATTGCCTATCAAGGTGCCAAGCAGGCCGTATTTTGTCCAGCAGGTCTGCACATTTATTTTTTTTCTTTTCTGAGTTAAAATTTTGGACTGTGCTATTTTGGGCACCCCTTCCTTACTTGGCGTCCCATGTGGACCCTTAGATGCTTGGCCAGATGTTATTTTCTATCTATGCTTCATTTTTTTAGTTAAAATTGACTTGATAAAACAAAAATTAGTCAATTTGACTAAATATTCAGTTCTGTAATTTTGGGGTTTTCAATTTAAAACTTGTATCTTCGACCTACGAAGACGAAGGGTGAGGCCCGGGTTGGCAGGAGGCTAATTCCCCCTCACACAAACCTCCTTTGGATTCCTACTTTTGTATCAAATCTAATGAGTGGTTATAAGGCCACTTTATCTCTCATAACAGGTATTTTTTTAATGTTTTAGTGCTTTTTTTTGCAAAAACACTAGTTTACAGGAAAATTAAACCTTTAATATCTTGCAAATGGTAGCTCAGATTTGGGTGTCATTTTTTTAAAAAGTGTTTGTAATTCAATTCTCAATAGTGTAGGCTTATTATTTGTCAAAAATGCATTATTTTATAAAGTGCCAAAAATTTGGGTCTCTCGAGACGCATTTTTAGTTGAGTCCGACGTCTTGTTTGCTTTAGTCTTGCACTGATTGCTCTAAGATGCATTCTCAGCTGAGTCCAACATATTTTGAGTGTGAACTTGAATATTTTGGTGGGGGGCTCAATATTTCATGGGGATGTGATTGCTTTCCACAACTTGCAAATCTTTGTTTTCATTCTCCTTTCTACATAATTTCACAACTTGCAATCAACACAACTTCAACTAAATTCACCTAAAAATGGATTCTTATCAACTTAAACCCCTAAAACCCTTCAACTATCATGAATGGAAGGTTGAAATGTCAATCATTCTTAGAAGCAAAGGGTTGTATAGGATCACCATGGGTACTAAAGTAGAACCCAACACTGATGTTGAAAAGGTCAAGTAGTACAACTGTAGTGATGAAGCCTATATATTACTGAGTTTGTCTATGTCTCCAGAATTTATCTTCTATGTAGAATCCTCCCAAACTCCTAATGACATATGGGACACCTTAGAAAATTTATTTGAGAAGCTTGATGAGATGAGAGGTCATCAGATCGAAAATGAACTCATAAGTCTAAGTCTTAGAAAATTTGACATCCTACAGGACTTCTTCACTAAGTTTAAGGCCCTTAAATTGAAATTGAAAGAATGCAGGATATAGAATAAAGATGATCAACTCATACTTTCTATTCTTGCAAAGTTAGGTCCAAGCTATTCAGTCTTTGTCTCCACCTTCCATGCCACAAAAAGTGCCCTTGGCACTACATGGAAAATGCCTTATTTGGATTCATTCATTGCCAACTTGACTAGGGAGCAAGATAAGATAATTTAAATGGGCACAATGAAGTCTACTCAACCCTAAGCTTTGATAGCTAGAAATGGTAAGGATAAGACTTCAACTAAGGAGAAGAAGAAAAAGAATAAGGACCAGGAGAAGAAGAAAGAAAACACCAATCCTGCCAAAAATAACACTGAGACTTCCTCTTCCAATGCTAAACCTAAGAAGGAGAAGGTTAAATGTGCCTATTTTAAAAATATAGGGCATGATGAACACAAATGCATGAAGAAACAAATAGACCACCTAACTCATCTTCTAGAGAAGAACAACATAGGTGTTCCTGAGTCCATCAAGCATAATTCATCTACCCAAGATTTTACCAAGGCAAAAGGCAAGGGTAAGGAGAAAGAAAAAGGCAAGGCCCTTGTAGCTATAGAAACTTCTACATCTTCATGGGTCATTAACTCAGGTGCTTCTCACCACATGGGATCTTCACTAGTTGAGTTTTCATCTTTAGAGCCTTGTAGCATGACTTTAATTAGTTTGGGTGATGACACTTCAATTTTTGTTACAGGGAGAGGGTCAATTGAAATGGAAGGAGGAACATTCAACAATGTTCTAAGTGTTCCTTCTCTTTTAACCAATCTCCTATCAGTGTACCAAATCACTCACATTGGTCGGGGTATGAGAGTTGAGTTTTCACCAGATTTAGTGGCTATCAGAGAGTTGCATAATGATACTACAATGGTAGTGGGTAGGGCAGATCACCAAGCTAGGTTATACACCTTCTCACATTTTGCATCAGATTCTTTTCCAACAACATTGTTGACTCATTTAGATGGAGTTAGCAAATTGTGGCATGAGTGGTTTGGCCACCTTAACTACCACTACCTTGAGCAACTTTTCAAACATGACATGGTCATTGTCTTGCCTCGTGTCTAATTGTCAAAAGGAATTTGCGAGGGGTGCTCCCTTGGGAAGCATCTCGAAGCAAAATTTGACAAAGGCAAAGCTTGGAGGGCTTCACAACCTTTGGAGTTAGTCCACAGTGATGTATCAGGACCCTTTCCCAAACCATCTTTCATAAGGGCCAAGTACATCCTCACTTTCATTGATGATTTCTTTAGGTACACTTGGATATATTTTCTCAAACAAAAGTCTAAAGTGTTTGAAAATTTTCTAGACTTCAAGGCTCTTGTTGAGAAATAGAGTGAGAAATCCATCAAGGTTCTTTGAAATGATAATGGAGGGGAGTATGTCAGCATCAGGTTTGAGCAATTTTGCACCATAGAGGGGATTGATTTGTAGCACACAGTCACTTACAGTCCTTCATAGAATGGGGTTGCAGAATGTAAGAATAGGTTCTTACAAGAGATGGGTAGCTGTATGATTCACTCTAAATCCTTAGCACCATAGTACTGGGCTGAAGCCATCAATTGTGATTGCTACATTCAAAATAGGGTTCCTCATAAAGCTTTGAAAGGGATAACACCCTTTGAAGCTTGGCATGAAAGGAAACCTGATGTTGAGAACCTTAGAGTTTTTGGATCCCCAGCCATGGCCCACATTTTGAAGAAGAAATGCAAAGCTATGGAATGTCAGTCCAAGCCTTGCATCTTTGTAGGATATATGGATGGTATTAAGGGATATCACCTTCTAGATCTAGTCACTCATGAGTTGTTCATCGAGAGAAGTGTCCATTTTTAGGAGAGTCTTAGAGACTCAACACTTGACACCTCTTCTCCCTCATTGGATCTACTTCTTCATGATGATTCCTCATCAAATTTAGATCAGCCAAACCAGGTTCTTGAGCCAGAGACATCTTCTTCTTCTTCAAGTTTAGATAGTGAGGATAGTGATGCAAAGTCATCCACCTCTAGTCAGTCAGAGGATGAGGATTTAGCACATGACTCACCCACTTTCAGGCCACTTTGGGCCAGACAGACACTTGAGAGTGATGACACTTGGGTAGGAGATCCTGCAGATGACAGACATACTAGGTGAGATTTTTAGAGAGATCCACATGCCTTCTTTGCTATAGTTTCAGATCCATAGAATTTTCAAGAGGCATCGGGGGTACCTGAGTGGGATAGTGCTATGGAGGAAGAATATTCTTCCTTAATCAAAAATCACACTTGGGACTTGACTTCACTTCCTAAGGGAAGAAATATGGTTTGATGTAGGTGGATATATCAGACCAAGTTTGCAACAGATGGGTCAGTTGATAAGTACAAGGTGGGATTGGTTGCCAAGGGTTTCTCATAGGTAGCAGGCATTGACTACTCAGAGACCTTTGCACCTTGGCTATTGCCATAACACATGGTTGGGATGTGCATCAAATGGATGTGAAGAGTGCCTTTCTTCATGGAGACCTAGAGGAGGAGATCTACATGGAGCAGCTGTCAGGATTTGTTCAAGATTCTTCCTTAGTATGCAGACTTAGGAAATCTATCTATGACCTCAAACAGGCCTCTTGGGCTTGGTATGCCAAGATGGATTCCTTCCTTCTCACAATGGGTTTCACTAAGTGCCATTCTGATCCCAATGTCTACTTCTTATTGTAGGATGATTTGCTCCTAATTTTGGTTTTATTTGTTGATGACCTTTTGATCACCGAGATTTCTTCATTAGCTATTGCAGTGGTGAAGGCATCTTTTCAAGATAGATTTGACATGACAGACTTGGGTTTGTTACACTACTTCCTTGGCATCAAGATCTCACAATCAAATTCAGGGATTTCTCTTGCACAACATAAGTATGCTCTTGACTTATTGGCTCAGTTTCACATGGATGATTTCAATCCATCTTTGACTCCCTTTCTATTAGGAGTCAAGCTTGAGGCTGATTGTTCTTCACCATTGGTTGATGCCACTTGGTATCAAAAACTTATTGGTAGTCTCATCTACTTGAATCACACTAGGCCTGGCATATCATATACAGTGGGACTTGTCTCTAGATTCATGCAAGAACCTCATGAGATGTATTGGAAAGTAGCTAAGAGGATCTTGCATTACATACAGGGTTCACATAGATATGGGATTCATTATAGATTTGGCATAAAGGTTGACTTGGTTGGATATATGGATTCAGACTGGGCTAGTGATTCACAGACTCACAAGTCCACTTCTGGTTACATTTTCTCTCTAGGTTTTAGTCCTATCAGTTGGTCTAGCAAGAAGCAGAATGTTATTGCTATATCATCCATAGAGGCAGAATACAGGGGAGTTGTTAATGCAGCTACTAAGGCTATTTGGCTTCAGGGGATTGTTTCTGAGTTTGGCATTTCTATCAAGTAGCCCACCATCATTTATTGTGACAACTAGAGTACCATTCAAATTTGAAAGAATCTAGTTCAGTACTAGCAAACCAAGCACAGAGAGATTCACATGCATTTCATTCGAGAGATTATTCATAGTCAAGTCATTGACTTGATATTTTGTCAGTCTTTAGAGTAGGTTGCAGACATCTTCACCAAACCTTTCACTGAGAGCAATTTCATTCATCTACGAGCTCTTCTTGGGGTGCGGTCCACATCTACAGTAGCATCATCTTTGGGGGGTCCTTGTAGCCTCTTCTTTTCTTTTATGTCTCTCTTTTGGGAGGGAGTTTTTTCCTACGGGTTTTATCCTTTTCTTTATCTTATGGGAGATTGCATTTGTACATGGGTACCTCATCAGGCCTAATTGTCGGGACCCATTTTATATTTCCACACTACCTACCTAAGATGTGCTTATGGGGGGGGTATTAGTGCAGATTTTTATTTTTCCCTATTTTTTAATTAGGAAAATTGTATTTCTTGTGCATACATGGAGTTTTCCTACATTTGTGGGATAGGCTAGCTTATGTGGAGGTGTGTGTCATAGATGTGTCATAGGTGTCATAAGAATGTCATAATTAACTCCCTTGATGGGAGTTACTTCTCTATTCTTAGCACCTTGTCACCACCTTTCATGGAGGAGTTATTGTCTATTCTTGGGGTGCCTTGTCCACCTTTTGTGGAAGAGTTACTTACGTACTCTCCTATATGTATTCCTCACTTTGGCCATCTCATGCTAATCAAATTTTGGTTTTCTCCATTTTGTCTTGTGCAATTTATCTTATTGTGTTAATTTCAAATTGCCTTAACATCTATATGGAACCATACCTAAACCAAACATAGTTAATTATGTAGACACAACATAAATATAATTACCTATTAAATCTTATATCTTATGATTAATATTAATGAAGTTAAATATATTACATTGCCTTTACTTTTCATATAAATTAAAAAATGAATATAGTTTACCATGAATGAAAACACAATGTTCTAAGTAATAATGACTTAATAATTCAACAATATAACAATACCAATTCTTTGAACTCCTATTCTAAGGAAAAAGGGTAAATTTCATAGTATACAAAAATTATTTGTAGTGAAAATTATTTAATGGTTACCCCATATGATGCAAAATCAATTTATATAATTATTAGGGTAAAATAATTTACAATGAATGACATTAACCAATCAAACCCATATATTTATGCCATGATATGCTATATTCACTTAAATTTAATTTTTCATAATAGTATGTGTAAATGTCTTCTCCTATATACTCAATCTATCAACCTATTCTATAGCTCTTTATTTCATGCTTCATTATTTACATAACCTCCTTTCCATTTATTTCACTTTATGTACTCAAAGACTTTATCAATTATTTTTTGTAGTGATCCTAAGTTTCTTGGTACATCTATGCAATGTCATCCTTGTGTACATCGTATGATTAAAAATATATAAAAAAAAAAAAAAACTAGGAACTCATCTGTTTATATTTCCTTGCACCCATTCCATATGCATTACAAGTGTGGAAAATATGCACATATTTTTTGCCCTTCAAGTGTTACATATAGTTTTATTAAATTCTATACTTAGGCTAAAATTGGGGGCAACACTTAGCTTAATGTGTTTTACCTAAATACTTCCTCTACCATCTTTATGAATTGATGTTCCTTATTATTCACTCAATGGTTTATACAATATCCTTCTTATTCAATGTGATCTATGATTCATGCCAACTAGATTGTTGTCATCAGTGCATGTCAAGACATGGTAATCCCTTTTGTTCCATGCACTCCCATGTTTTTTGGCACATTTTTATAATTTATTCCTCATGCACCATTAACATTGATGTCACTTGTATATAATTCATAAAAACTGACAATACACCTAATATGTGTATGCCTTGTTCCCATTACATTTGAATTTTATTAATCTAAAATGTGCACATCCTTTGCGATCTAAAAAAATAACTGCATTCACATACTTGACCAAAATTGATGGTAAACATCACCACACACTAGTTTTTTTATTTGTCCCTATATAATTCTTCAATAATTTTCCAATCTTTCAGTAATACTATCCCATCCCTTCAGAAATATTCTTCAAAAACTCTCCATATGGTTAACATGGCCTATATTAATTACAACCTAGTTTACATTTTTATTGATAAAATTTTAAGTGTTGGTGTTTAGTATTATTTATCTTGTGATTTTTTTGGTAGCTTATATATATATTTAGGCCTTCACATGCCTCTTTATTAGTGGTCTCTTCATCCACTAGTTTGTGATGAAGGAAATTTAAGTTATTCTAAAACTTAATGTGCTTCTCTTTGATATTTTATCCCAGCTCATTTGCATCCTTAAGAATTTATTTTATTTTATTCCTATACGTAATTTTAAATACCTTAAACTTAAATTCCTTTTATTTTTACTAGTAATTAAACATTAATGCATTTATGATAGTTGTTTGGCATGAAAAATATTGGAACATCTAGTATACCAAGTCCACTTTATCCTAGAGCTTGGTAATAAAATTCTCATAGCTTTATAGTTACTCATAGAATTATTAATAAGCCTTATCATTTTAATCCTTTAATTATTCTTATATCATAGTGCTATTTCCATTTTTATTTATAAATTGGTCATTCATTATGACCAACTGCTAAATCTCTTTAACCCTTTATAGGTTGATTTCATCCACTAGGATCAATTATTCTTAGAGGATTATTATGAAAAGCTTAAAAGTTTTCAAATACATAATTTTTATTTCTTTATTTGTTACTACACACTATTTTTCAGCCTCATATACCTATTTATTATTATTTATTATAGTTGAGTTTTTTAAAACATTTTGGCATGATACTTATGAAGCTAGCCTTATAAGTGCATACCCTATTTTTACTTTTGTCATTTTTTTGAGTTTATGTGAATTAATTCCTTCTATATATCCATGTTTTATGGTTTTTCCAATCACACACAATTATTTTTTACTTAAAATTACACATCATTAAGATTTATGTCAAGAATGAATGACATTTTCTTGCACATTTTCTCAGAGGCATGTTTCACACATAGTGAATTATACAAAAATAAATATTATTTAGGTACATTATTTTAAAATTTATCTCTTAATATATTATCATCTTTCCCTATGTTTTTTTCATCTGTAGGCATGTATTTGTACATAGAATTTGATGTGGAGGACCAAAATTCATGTGGCTTGCTTAATGTTTTTGCACCATCCTTAGTTCCCTCTTGTTATGATGTCTCCACATAATATCCTTCCTACTCCTTATCATTACTCATTTATTCCTTTTCCAATTCACTTTTATACACTACACATTCATCAATTTTTTCCTCATCTCTTCCTTTCCAATGTCCTTCAATTCATATAATCCCAAATTTTTTATAGTGAATTTATCTCCTCGACTACTTCATTATAATTTTTTAGTGTGCTCTCATCCTTGCCAACAAGATCATCATCCATTTAAATTTATTATAAGGAGGCATTTGGGAATATAATGTGCCACCATAATATTATGCTATGAACTTTAATGGGATTTCCATCATATCTTGTGACTTTGGTGCTACCATGGCTAGGGTATCCTCCTTGAGGGGTGGTAGAATAATATTGTCATTTTATTATACTAGTTCTGTTATCACCAAAAGTTTCACCCTTGAGGAGGTTGTTCAAACCTAATCACTTAATTTATAACATGGGAATAATCCTATGTTTTGGGTGACCTAAAATATTGATTGAACCTCTATATAGGTCTAACACCCTTAATGTTCTCACCTAGAATCACTAATAAACCTATTGCTTACAAGGTAGAAGAATAGAGAGAACTAAAAACAAACTAAAATAGGGAGGTGATGCACCAAATTTTTATCCTCCACCTACCTATTATCAACTAAGAACATAAACCATAACTTAATATAATTTAAAAACTCAAATGGGGTATCTAAACATGAGTGTTTCACATAGAGGTTATATCATAATGCATAGACTAAGTGAGTTGACCAAAAGGTATATAAAGACACTAATGAATGCTTCCAATTTTGGTCCATGAAATTGTATTTATATTAAATCCATATGACCTCCAAATATAATCCATCACTTGAAAAGATTTAAACATGACAAGGACAAATGAGAGGAAGTAACAAACTATCACTAGTCTTCAACAACTACATGAACATACACTAGTCACAATCATAATATAAGGTTAAAAATAATTTTTAATAATCTCAAAGGCAAAGTAAAAGTTTTCATTTATAAATGGATACACAGATATAACAAAATGATTTCAAACAATGCCAAAATTATGCATACATATAGGGACAGAGAGAGAGAGAGAGAGAGAGAGAGAGAGAGAGAGAGAGAGAGAGAGAGAGAGAGAGAGAGAGAGAGAGAGAGAGAGAGAGAGAGAGAGAGAGAGAGAGAGAGAGAGAGAGAGAGAGAGAGAGAGAGAGAGAGAGAGAATTAAGGTTTTGAAGAAATCATGGAACAAGTTAAAATCAAAAATCAACTACCAAAATATAATTATGAAGTCCCTCTTCAACAAGTGTGTGCTCCATATGATGGCAACTTGAGGAAGGTGGTACAAGAGTTATGGTTGGCTTAGTGACTCACCCTTGAGCACTTGAACTAACTATTTAAGTGATAATGAAGTCATAAGTCATATTACTAGGTTATAAATTCCTTGGACACCTATTGAACATCCACAATAAATCATCTCTCCACCTCAATTTTTTAGTTTTCTTCATAGTTATCCCATTTTCCTATTGGAGGCCTAATCCTTGTAGCCTTATTTTGGTGTATATATCCTTTATTTTAATGATAAAAATCAATTAAAAGAAAAATAATATCATATTTGGGTACCCATTATCCCCTTACAACTTCACAATTTTTTTTGTCCCAAATCCCAAAACAGATCCACTTTCTCAATACCCATCTTTCCTAATTAGGACTAATGCAACGATAAAATTTTATAAACCAAAAAAATACATAAATTACCACATAAAAACCATAAATATAATTTATGGAACATCAAAACTAGTATGATTAAAATTTTTAAATATATTTCATGGGTTAAAATTCAAAATAGGTGAGTTGTAAGGCTTTATCCCTAGTTGGCAAAAATGCAAGCCTGAGTAGGTCAAGACTTAAAAATGGATAGAGATAGTTTTATAGTGTTTAAAACCAAAATAATTCCTATTTCAGGTCTTCATAAACTCTTATCAACTCCTTCAATCATTATTTTTTCAATATAAACCTTCAAATCCTTCCAATCATGTTAATTTATCTTAATTTTGTGTGCATAGGTTGTAGGTGTTTTAATGGTTTTTGATCGACTTAAAATAATTTTAAACACAATATATGGATTATTATGACTTATTAACACATCATATATCAATAAAAATTCAAAACTTGGTATAAACCATGGCATATTTTCATGAATTCTTGTAAACAAACTTAGAAAAAGACTCTTAGCAGGCTTGAAAGGTCTTATTTTTATTTGAAATTTATAAGGTTCAACAAGGAGTCATTTATTACAATATTTATACTTTTAATACATTTTAAATAACTTTAAAACTTATCATTTATGCTTTCACTCTTCATTTTCATATTCAAACAAACATATGGATACAAAGTTTGTTATTTTTGCTTGAGAATGTTGACTTATGAGTTTGCATTTTTCCTAGTTTAAGCCCTTGATGAGGTTATTTGTGGTAATTAAATCCCTATATATTCATTATTTAATTTATATAACAAATTTCAAGGCTCAAATCCTTATTGAACACCTCACATTGCCTTTACATACCAAGTCTTACTTGTAAAAACATTAGACTATTGTATATAAGTATGTACCCTATTGGTGCACTTTAAAAATAGTCTTGGGGGTTTGGTCCATTAGTGTTTATTCCTATGAGAGTTTATTAACTCTACCCATAAAGTTTTTCGATACTCCATTCACCTATGTTATCATTCAAACCTCAAAAGTGACTACTAATAAGAACATATCCTTTACATTGAAGGGTTGTAAATGAACATTTATGACTATATATGCATTAAATACATGTTTGGGAGCAATTTAAAAGTTTTAGGAGTGGATATTCCTTGATAAATGTCATTATTACCATTATTTTACTTTTTATAGTTTTTCTAATCAATTTTTGGCATTTGAGACCTTTTAAGAGAGTCCAAACCAACATTGTTAAAGGATTATATCCTACAATCTTGTACTAAACATGTTTATGGAGTGAGTTTATCCATATTCTATATGATATTTTTAAAAAAATAGGTCAATAAAATAAATAATAAACCAATTTTATTATTGGTTTATTGAGGAACAAAACATATAAGTAACAATACTCCCTTTACACTCAATAGTTCTAAAACCTCCTTCAATAAGGTGTTCACCAAAAGCACCATTTAACTTGCCTAGATCACTTCTTTGGTGGATTAACCACTCCCACAAAATTGAAAAGTAATCATAACAGATTTAATGATTTGAGATTCATGGATTTATCTTTCCCAGTCACTTTTGACAACCACATGTTGACCAATTTTTGTCCCCCCCTTTTTTGGTTGTCCTTGGCTAGTTTGGCTTCTTCATGTTGGGCTTCCTATGTTTTTCCTTGTCCCCTTTGTTTTTTTCATTTTTCATTTTTCATTTTTCATTTTTCATTTTTTATTTTCCCCTCAGGTCATTTATTTCCTTTTGGGCTTGGTTTCCCCTTTGTTTTTTCCTTCCCCTTCTTTCTTCCTTTTGGGCTCATTTGTCTTTGCCCTTTGGACTTATTTTCCTCAAAATTTTCCTTTGAAATTAAGTTCGAAGGATGTCCTTTGTATTTGTATTTCTAGGGTTTTTCTTTGCCTTAATTTTTTCTCAAATTTCCCTTCATAAAAGTTCTAAAGGTCCACTTACCTTCGAATTTCCCTTTAGAATTGTTTGAAGGAACTTTTCCTTGCCTTGTTTCCCCCCCAAGTGTCCCTTCAGAATTTTCTTAAAGGGCACTTTTTGCCTTGGTCTTTTCTTGAATGCCCCTTCATAATTTTTCCAAGGGACATTTTTGTCCATGTTAAATTCAAGAATTTTCCCTAAGGGTCACTTTTGGCCCTTTCTTCCCAAAGGTTACCCTTCATAAAAGTTTTAAAGGGCTATTTCCTTTGGAAATGCCCTTTGGAATTTTTTGAAGGGGCCTTTTGTTCCCCTGGGTGTCCTTCAAAACTTTTCCAAAGGAAACTTTCCTCCAAGTGTCCTTTGGAAAAAGTTGATGAAGAACCTTTGATTAACCCTTTGTAAAATGTCTGAAGTAAATTCCTAAAAGAATTCCTTTAAAGAATTACTTCAAGGATTTTATCCAAGCTCAATGCCAAAGAAGCTGAAAGACAAAGACCTGAAGAAATTCCTTTGAACTTTTGTCAGAAGGAACTACATCAAGAAAATTTCTTAAAAACATAAACCCTGACCGAAATGGATTCCCATGATGTGCCACAGAACATCCATTTTGATGTAGCCAACTAGCCATTAGGGTTCAAAGACATGACATACCATAGGACATCAAATTTAGGGTGACCAACTAGCCGTTGGGTTTACATTTGTGATGTGCCATAAGATGTCAAATTTAATGTAAGGAACTATCCATTGGGGTGAAACTTGGTGACATGCCACAAGATGTCATGTTTATGCCCAAATTCTTCAAGAAAGAAGTGAAGTCACTTGGAAAACCTAAATGACTATGTAGTGCAAATTGGGATTGGCCAAAGTATTTACTTATAAAAAGTTTATAAGGAGCCTTAAATAACCTAAAGGAGAAATAAAGGAGTATAAGGAATAAAAAACCTAAAAGGGTCTTAAGCAAAACAAAATCAGATTTTCAAAAGAGCTTTTCTTATAAAATTTTATAAGTAGAAGCAATCAAAAAAATCAAAGGAGTAAGCAACCTTGATAGTGAAAAATAGGTTTCCCAACATGCTTGGCTAATAAGTTTTATAATTAAATCCATTCAAAAAACCCAAATGGGTCTACATTGCAAATAAAGATTTGTCAAAGACTTTGTTTATGAAGTTTCATAAGTCATGTGCATTGGAAACCCTGAAGTAAGAAAGCTAAAGCAATCCTAGAGCTTGAATGGATCTACAAGTGCAAGTTAGACTTTCAAGGATACTTATCTCAAAAATCTTGGCCCAATGACATGGTTCATGATGAATGATTATGAAAATCGGAAGCTACCACGTGACTTGTCAGAGTTAGATTGAAGATGATCCATAGGTATATATGCTAAGAAAATTAATGACTTAGAACCATGATCTGAATCATTCCTTGAGGACCAATCAAAAGGGAAGGACAAAGCCAAACTAAATGAAAGTGACATTTTTATGCCATTATGTAAATCAACAAGCCAAGGAGGAGTGGATAGGTGCTGAAAGAGATTTCTAACAGGTGGCTCCATTGATAATGACCATTTTTGGTACCTTCCCCAAGTATCTCATTTTTTTGGCATCCATTGGGAAGCATATTTGGGGGGAAATAAAATGGCATTGGAGAGAGTGACATGGATCAAATAGAATGCCAAAATAAGAATCTTTGGTAGGGTTAGTTGTAGCCAAGGAATGCAGCCTCCAATAAAACTAATTTACTTTCTTTGGTGTCAAAGGCCTCCCTCCTCTCTCTCTCTCTCTCTTTCTTTGTTATAAATAAGACCCTTGGGATATTGTTAAATCATATAGAGATAGTAAAACAAAGACCAGTTATTTTGTTTTGCCATTTTATTGCCTTCAAGAAAAGAAACACTAGTCTATCACCTTTTTAAGTTCTGGATATTTTCCTAGGTATGCAAGAGATATAGAATGATAACAAGTGATTTTTTATCCCTCCATACTTTGTCATTCATGATTTTGAACAAATATTCAATCCAATAGGTCATGTAGAATGAATTTTATTTATATAATACCTTACATGTGTAACCCTTTCTTAGAATATATAGGTTGTTATTTTAGTCATTTACCTTGTTTAATCTCATTCAACTTTGTCTCTACATTGAAATACTCATGTTGGAATCTTCTAGAGTTTAAGGTATAGACTATTTTATACTATATTGTGCATAAGTATAGGTCATACATGTAGATACTAATTCTTGGTGTATCACCATTTTAGACTAGGCTTTTCATTTATGTAAAATTCTAACTCTTTTCATTCATACAAGTTAGTTCTACATTTTTATTACACAAAAAGCTAATACAGGGAGCTAGCCCTTTCAACCTAGAGGTTAATTTCCACTTATAGGCACACCCATAGGCCTAGAAATGTCCCAACATTGCCCAAATCTGGAGGAGGCCTAAACAACCCTCATCTAGGGTGCTAGATTTGGAGACAACACCACCTACAGGTAGTCTTATGCACAGTCAAAATTATTTTTAATCTCCTTGAAATTTGACCTTTTATAATTTAATAAGGTCTAAATAAGGTATAATAATATTTATGGAGGTGTTTATAATAGTATAATTTTAAACACAAACTTTTTTTATGCTAAAAGATGTTGTAGTTCTCAAAAATCTTTATTGCCTCTTTTAAAACAATAAAAACTCAACATTTTTACTAACTTGACTACCCACACATGCCAACTAATGATGGAAAAGGATGTGAAAATGATATTTAAACCTATAAGGAGATATAAAAATCATCCATTTTCATTCATTAGTCTTTAAATTATTGTAACAAGAGAAAATTTAGCCTATGGGGTTTTAAGAGGGTTTTGTGTTGCTTAACTTGTTAATGATTGTTCATAAATTTAATCCTCTATAAACTAAAAATAATGCATGGAACATTGAGGGGATATGGAAACCTATCAACCCAAAATATAATTGGCTCCAAATATATTTCCTCTTCATGGAATGAACACTTGAAAATGGCCTTCACTAATTTACAAAGAGGTCAATGGAGAAGATGAAACATTTTTTATATTATTTGGACCTAAAAATGCTACCTCAAGCCTGATCTAACCCTAAAAACCTCTAAAATACCTAAAAACATCCATGTTTGACCTAAATTAACCACCTTTACATTGAAAAAATGCTTTTCAATCCCTTAACAACTATGTTTATATGTTATACTTTAGTTTCTTGATATTTGGAGGGGCCCACCACTCTTGCACATTGAAACTAACCTTAAACAGCATGTGTGAGGAGGAAAATTATATTAAAAAATTATTAATGATGTCATGGTGATGTCATGGAGGTGTCTTGGTGAGTGGATGAAGTTCCTTGATAGCCAAAGTGACAATGAAAATGTGTGCAATGTGTTTATCCTAGTATGCTTAAAAGAGGCTTGGTTGATCTTTAGTTTTGGCATGGTTTGAGATGATTAGGGATGATTTTGAAGAGTTGATCATGTGAAAAGGGTCCTATCAAAGTTAAAGGATTATTTGAGAGCTTGTGTGCATGAGTGGAATTCACTTGGTTCTTTATTATTTTTATCTAGACATTTTGAGTATTGTGGAAAATAAATTTGAGTGAGCATAATGATGACATCACCATTGCCATGTGTGGATGAGTCAATGGGATTTGGTCATATGGTTTTGATCACATTTATACCCAGTTTATATGTACTAAATACTAGGTAATTAAGTTAAACATAATATATTAAAGTACAAAGTTAGGATCCCAATAAATTTGATAATGTTTTCCCATACTTAGCCAAGTTTGCATGTGGCAAGAAAAAGCCAAGTAAGCATATTAAAAAAAGTTATATTTTGCATGTGTGAAGGTGTCAAGATAATTTGATCATATGTATTTGTTTATTTTTTTCCTATTTGATATGCACTAAAATTTAGGTCATGTGATGAATCAAATCAAAATATATACATGTGCAAAGTTAGTCTTCCAGGCTATTCTAGGCATAGTTGGTTCAGTGGTAGAAAAATCTAAGTGAGAAAATTAATGACATTATATCTCACATGCATGAAATTTATATGAGTATAATGATATATGGTTGGATTATACCATGTGATTAAATCATATGGTCCAAATTTTAAATCATTCTTTTAAGCACAACAAAAGTTATTGAGGTCCAATGTTAGCCTTCCAAGTAGATTATAATGGTTCCCATAGTTTATTTTACAAGAGATAAAGATCAGGACCAAATGAAGATCTAATGATTATTAGGTAATCATATAGATTGATCTAATAGTTTATATTCATTGATATGATTTCAAGGTGTCTAATGTTTAACATAGATAAAGACCGAGCTATGTATAAGAGATCGACAAAGCTTTTTTATTCCAAGATGTTAGGATGAAGTGAGATGGTGACAAGTGTTCAACATTTAAAATTGAGTAGAGATAAAGATTTAGATTCTTCAAATGATAAATGATGAGTAAGTTTTAATACTAATCAATATCAATGGTGTCTATTAGATTCAAGAGGTTAAACTGATAATTATCTAGCATTTTTAAAGTAAGGACAATCTCAAAGAGATCGATGGAGTGTGTGTGGTCAAGATTGCAAGATTACATGAGATGAGGTCAAATATTCAATGTTTATAATTTGGATAGTGGTGAATTATGAGTTAAATTTTGAATAATATTGATGGTGAATATTGAATCTAATCAATAAGGACATGAGATGATAACATGGTGTCTGAAGTTTAACTGTGACTGTTTGAATTCAAATATTTGAATTTAACAAAGAAAAGACCAATGTCCAGTCTTTGGGCCATATCCTTTTATATAGGTAGAATTTACTCATGGTATAAAAATAAAATTTGTAAAATACTCTAATTTTCATCTATAAATATATATTTTAAGGTCTAAAATTGTGAATAATCAAAGATATATAGGTTCAAAGTTGAATATGTTTTCATTTTTATTCTGCAAGTGACCCAAAAATTATAATTGAGCTTGAGTTGATGTTGTTTTGATGTTTCATGATGTATTAGTTATTGGAGAGTGTTTTAGACTCCACGAGGATAATTTTTATAGATTTTTTAGGTGTGATCAATCATATATAGTATGAACAAAGGGTTAGAATTCAACTATTATTTCATTCATAATGACTGTGTGTACAAAGAAGTGTTTGAGATAATGGGGGGTTAGAAGAAGGGTGTAATGATGGATTTTGGAACTTAAAGGAAACCTATATATCATTTTTCATGGTTACATATGTTTTAAAGTTTTCCTATGTTCCTATTTTGATCAAAGAAGTGTCAAAGAGGTGAATGGGTCATCATAGGACCTAAAAGGTGACTTAGGTTTATTTGAAAGAGAGTTGTGCTTAAGTATGACCCATGTAAGATTCATTAATGGTGAAGGCATGTGTTTTGGATGACAAGGAAGATTTTGGATAGGATAATTAATGAATTATATATAAATAGTGAAACCAAATGTGATGGTTTCTAGAATTTTAAGAGGTGTGTGTATGTGAGAGTTATGGAGCTAAGGAGAGGGAAAGTGCCCAGTAGATGAATTGATGAGCAGAGTAGATTAATGATTGTGTATTAACTTTATTTCATGTTTTTTATGTTAGTATAGTGATCTTTTAGGTTTAAGATGAGTGAAGAGGTCTAGGGTGATCCAAAAGGATGTTTTGGATGCTTTGAGTGTGCAAAGTTGAAGAGATATGATATACTTTGTATCTCCATCATATTGGTAGGCAATCAATGTTTAGGATATGTTGTGTTCATAGGTGTCATTGTGTCTACTCAACATCTAGGGTGTTACAACCTCCTTGTAAGGTGAAACTTGCTAAAGGTCTAGTTATTATGGCAACTTACCTAGATAGGTGTAGTAGCTCCTTGTGGTATTGCAGTCTCACTAAAATAAGGGATGGTAGTTCCTTGATCAATTGTAACTAGTCTAAACCAATTCTTGTTATTATAGGATAGTATTCCCATTTTAGGTTCTAGTGGTTTTTCTTCCCTAAGAAGGTTTCCCACATATGCCATGTGTTATATGTTTGATCTTGTATTGTTTATTTTGTTCATTGTTATGAATGATGTGTATGCTTCATGAATGCTTGTGATAATTGATTAAGAGTTTGAAATGATTAAAATTGAAGTTGGATTAACTAAGATCACTGATTCACCCCTATCAGTAATTGTACCTCTAATAATCAGTATCAGAGTAGGTCCTTTAGTAAAGGCTTAACAACTTGAAAATGATCCAAGGTATAATATGGGTAATCATCAAGGATGTTTCTCTATTAAGAAATCACTGATGTTCAATGGATCCAATTTATGCTTTTTAGAGTACAAGGATGACAACATACATTATGTCCCTAGGGTTTCATGTATGATAATTTGTTTTGGATGGTTATGTTGATCCCACTACTCCTTTATCTAGTGTTGTAGATAAGAAGTTATTTGAGAATAATTCTAAGGAAATGAATGCCATCACTTATGGTCTTTCAAATATTGAATACACCAAGGTAATACATTGTACATCTACCAAGGAAATGTGGGATAAATTGAAGACTATTTGTGAAGGAGGCTCAAAAGTTATGTTGGTAAAGTTGTAGACTCACTAAAGATACTTTGAGAGTCTTAAGATGAAGGAAGAAGATTATGTGACATATTTTATATAGAGAGTTGATGAGATTATGAACATTATCAGAGGTCTTGGAGATAACCTTAAAGAAGCTACTATAGTTCAAAAGTTATTAAGGTCCCTCTCTCTCAAGTTTTATTCTAAAGTATCTACTATAGAATAAAGACATGATCTCACTCAGTTGAAGTTATATGAATTACAAGTCATCCTTATTGCCTATGAGCTAAAGAATAATGATGATATATCACTGAAGAAGGAAGCATAATTAAAGATAGAGATGAATCCTAATAAGAATTTTTAATGCAAGAAACCCAAGGAGGATAGAATTTATAATATTGATGAGGATGAACTAATTTCCATATTTATAAGGAAATTGAAAATAATTTTAGGCAAGTATAAGGGTAAACTACCCTTCAAATGCTTCAATTATTGATAAATAGGACATTTTGATAGAAAGTGCCCTCATAAGCATGATGATGAAGAGCATGATGAAGACCAAGATGAATACAACAATACATATAGACCTAATAAGAGGAAAAAATGCTTTAGAAAGTATGAGAAGAATAATAAGTTCTTCAATAACAAGAAGAGTCTCTAAACCAATAATGACTATAGCTCACAGATGAGAGTGAAGATAGTGACTCAGAGTTTGATCATGAAGATGATGGTCCTATTGAAGATGAAACCCTTTTCATCGATGAGGAAGGAAGTTGCTCAAACTAAAAGGAGTCTACTTGGAGTGATTTAGATGATGATGAAGATGATGTGGACTATGAGACTGCATTGACAAATTCTCTTGAAGAGCTAAAAATTGAGAATAAGTTTAACAAGAATATGAAGTCTCAACCTAAATACTATGAGGATAAATTTAGTGTTTATGAGGAAAGAATGAATGAAGACACCACGGAGCATGAATATATATTCAATCATCTCAGTTGGCAATTGGAAATCTTGTCTATAAGGCTAAAAGCTAAAGAAAATGAATGTTCAAGGTATGTAATTGAAAATGAGTGACTAAAATCTAAGATAGAGAATAAATATAATAAGGTGAAGTCATTTATGAGTTTTGAAAAGATCTCAAGTGATCTAGAAAATATTATAAGTGGTCAAAAGCATGCTAGTGATATAACTGGTCTTAGATATGAAGAAGAACAAAAAAATGTAACTCAAGACAAGATGAAGATTAATGTGAACAAAAATTATTATCATTTGAACTTATACCCATTGAGGAGATGACAAGTTTATCCTCATTAAAGTGGCAAAATTGAACCACCTCAGGGCTGTGAGTGACTCAAATTTGAAGTGGATATCTAGATTAGGGCTAGTTCTTTTGATGTATCACTATAACTCAAACCTATTAATAAATTTTGGGGGGATGAAAAGGGAGAAGGATAAATGAAAAAAATTTAATCTATGGGAGGTGATACACCAAATATTTTCTCTACTCACACCACTTACAATGCACTTGGAACCAAAGAGAAGCCTACACACATTTCATCCAATTTAACACTCCTCTTCTACATCAATATTTAATTCATGGGGTCTTGAAGAGAGCTTAGGCTAAGAGGAATTAGATAATAGGTATTATATAAAAACTAATAAATGACCTACTCACTATACCTACAATATACATTAGACACTTCTTTCTAACTAGCAAAAGAGAGCTTTCAATTCACACAAGGCACTAATAAGAGTAACATGTGAAGATAAGCAAAATAAACTTACATAAGAATAATAATTAAAGCATGCACTTAGTGGAATATTAAATGAGGTAAAATAAAATTATTCATTAATTCAAGGAAAATTTTTTGTAGGGCTTTACCATACCTAGGTGGAGATATCCCTAAAATAGCCAAAAAATCTAGAATTTATAGCAATTGTAAGAGGATTGAGAGAAAGGAAAGCTCAAGAGTCACTAAGATAGTTTTAAATTAAGGAAAAAGAGTTATAATAGTCATGAAATCTAGCATGAAGTAGGTCTTACAATAAAAATAAGGACAAATGTCCCTCAAATCATCAAACTTCTCCATATGTGGTATAGATTCTCCCTTTGCTTTCATATGAAACTAACTCTATGATTTGCCTTCACAAAAATACTTATCACTACATAGGGTTAGGTATAATGATTTATATGGAGGGGATGGGTTACTGATAGGCCTCCACATGTATTTAATTAGTCCCTAATCATTCCTATTCCTCTAACCATGAGTAATCATCCTTGACAGTCACAAATAACTCCTTCACATATACCTATCACACTTGGCATTCAAAATATTTCTAATTATGTAATATGATCTATGCACAAGGAGGAATGGCACTTTTAAGGAGTGTGTAAATCATCAGGTTTATCAATCAAGCCTTCAAAGGTTTCCCAATTGGAGTTTCACCATTTTTCACTAAGTGTTCACTATTTACCCAGTAGAGTGGCAGAGAGTAAATAGATGGTAAGCACATTTAGGATATTATAATCCTAAATAAATGATCTTATGGATTTATAATAAGTCTCATATTATCTCCCAAAATTTATTTCATCATTTGAAACTCTTCCACACTTATAAAACACATAAATTTGACAAAACAATCCCAATTGTACATTTTTTGTATAGGTTTAGTACATCTTAGTTGCATGGGGAGGAAACTTGGAGAGTCCTCTACAACTCAAAATTAGGCTCATTGCCTTTACACCTGATCTAGATACTTCATTTGCCTTATTTTCCCAATCAGGTCCTATTTGGGGTTTAGTACAGGTTTCTAGTATTTTCAAGTCTTAGACATTGTTCATAGAATTGGCACATTGAAGCTCTAAAATAATTCCTCTAATATCATATTAGGGACCCTACCTAACTCCCTTGATCATCTTGAGGTCCCATGTAAAGTTTTTTAGAAGTTCTAAGCATTCCAAGCAAGCCACTTGAGTCACTTTTGTATATTCTATAGGTTTTGAGAATCTCCAAGCCATGAAATGGCTTCCTAATGAGTTTGTATACAAAAAAAAGGCTCCAACATACCTAGTATGATCCAAAAATATGTTTCAATATGATATAATTCCTATCTTATGTGAAAATGTAAAATACACCCCACTTTAGCATTAGGCCTAATGTTACCTAGTAGGTATGCCCTACACTCTTGAGCTAAATGATCCATGTTGACATGTTCCATGCATTTATATAGTTTTAACACATAAATTTCACTCCCATGAACATGATTAAAATCATTATAATTATATTAAAATTCTAGGACTAGAAGTGACTCCTTATTTGGAGTTAGGTTTGTATCTTATATAATTACCCTCCCTACAAGCCTTGTTGTTAAAACCACCTTACTTGGATTCAAAAATTATATCTTGGTTTCACATGATTTACAAGATTTAATTCAATTCCAAAAACCATCTTTAATTGTCTTTACTTATTTTGGTTAACCATTTCATCTCTTTTCCTCAAAACTGTTAGTTTGGTGAAAGGAAAAATAACTCTACCTATAAGACAAAACAAAGACATTTTCCCTATTTTTTAAATTAAAAAAAGTATTTTAAGGGGTTATAAATTTAAAAAAGGTGATTTATACCAATTTTTAAATCTTTAATATAATATTTGACCCTTCAAACAATACAAATTTCAAGACTGAGTCTACTTAGGAAATTGCCTACAAGCTTATTAAATGTTGACTATGTTTTGTGAAAAATGGAGGCTCTTGATTTTACATATGCTAATGTAAAGGAATTTTATATGTTTAAATATCACATATAATTCCTCCAAAGTCTCTCTCCATCACCCTGATCTCTCAAACCACCTCTATGCTCTTGAATTCCAAGACTGGGTCTACAAGCTGTCCAAACTAAGACAACCTTGTTTGATGACTCCTATAGGTGTTTTTGCCCTTTTATTGACCCATTACCTATATAACCTTGAATTCATAGAATATGTTCACAATTTCAATCTGAATTACCACTAAAACCTTACTTAATACCACTCTCATCTCATTGTTATCTCAGTCCATTCCTTGCTAGTTGCAGGTGTTTATTTACCTCATCCAATTGGCCATGATGTCAAAAAGTTATTTGAAACCTTATTGAGGTTAAAAAAATATGAGTATCATATTTAAAACACATACATATTTATTTTAAACCAAACTATGTTTTTCATGGGCTGAGACACTTCCCTAGTGACCCCTAATGTAGGTGCTTATTAAGGTCACATGTACAGACTAAGGGTGAGTGTGAATAAGACATGAAGGTCATCACCTATTCCTTGAAAAATTTGAATACTATTTTAATAATTTAAAAAAATTCATTTATTATAATTAAAAAACCCCCTCTTTCAAGCTTGAGCTTATTTTGGCTTTAGGTGTTGATTTTGTGTTGTATACAGAGAGGGTATGAGCTTGAAGGTCTAAGGTATTGCATATCAACCTAAACAAGATGACACTCATGATCTCTAGTGTCTCTTAATCACCATTAGATCACCCAATCATAAGATCATTTATTTATTATCCTTAAGGATAATGGTCACTTGAGGCTCAAACATGTAGAATTCACTATTTAATTTTAGTGTCTCAAGAGGCATCTTTAGGTTTATCAAAAAATGCCTTACACTCACTCCTTTGTGTCCATATTTTTCAAAAGAATTATCCATGATATAAATAATAAATTTAACTAAAATTTGTGCTTTAATAGCTTTTCAAACATGTTTTATCTCATTTTTAAAAATCTCTATGCCTTCTATTTGGTGTTTTTTGGGTAGATAAGCCTAAAATCATAGTCAACAATCTTTGATGATGACCTTCAACTTTTCTTGGAAATATATCACTTCATGAGGTATTTCATGCCTTAAAACCATCCTATGAGCTCAATTTAGATTAATTTTATGATTAAAAACTCCAAAATGACCATTCAACCTCTATCAAGGCCACCTAAAGGTATGCACCTGTCTGTGTGCAGATAAGGAGGATGGAATTGAGCAAGAAAAGTTTGTTAAAAGCTTCATAATACCCCAAATGGATTTTTCAATCCTAAAATGGATGAAATTCACCAAAAAAACTTTTAAATCAACTTCAAACACCCTCCTCCATGTGGAAATCACTTTCTTATAGGTGAAAAGAGAAATTAGAGAAGGAAAATATGGATAATATGTAAAATTAGGCCTCATTAGCAGACCTATCTCTTTTATCAATCCTTCAAGGGCTAATTTTCATCATGGAAATCTTGAAACCATTTATAAAAATCTTTTTCTATGTGATATTTCCCTCATTCTGATGTCTACAATGTATTTTTTTGGATACCTAGATGAGACAAGTCTATAATAGATTCCTTGAGTTTTTTAGGCTTCTAAAACAGAAAAACCATGAACAAACTATGAAGAGGTGTTATAAAATCTTGATAAACATTTGAAATAATCAAATCCATCATACCAAATCAAAATATTCTAAAATAAGATCAAAAATGGACCCCTCATGGATGTGAGTGCATAAAAATCTGCATGGCTTCTTAGTAATGGTTCATAAAGGAGGAACCATGAAACTAAAACCTATTTTCATGAATTTGAATTAAACACAAACCTCTTTCAACCCCCAATAGAGTTCTTCCCAATTCCACCTGTATGACTTGTACCAAGCATGAAAATTTGATCCTTCTTGCCTTGTGAAGGCAAGAAATAAGAAAAGGAAGTAAAAACTGATTTATCTAATGAAATATCTACAAAATAGGCATGGTAATGGTCTTAGGGAGATGAAGAATCACATTCTCACATTTTTAGCTGAAGATGGACTTCCCAAGTCCATACAAGTGCCATTAAGGGGTAGTTTTTAGGATTTTATCCTATTTTCAAACATGAAACTATTTATTAAACTCAAATACAACTTATAAATAACATATTTTGACCTCATCCATGTTGAAAAATCCCTGGGTGACAAATGTCTTCCATAATCAATCTGTACAAGTCATTTATTGAGCTAGAAATGTGACCAAAAGGTATTTTTTCATATGAAACGTGGTAAAGGACCAATTAATGAATTAAAAAACCTTAAATTATCTCAAATACCATATTAATACATTTATAACACAATTTGAACCTTTGACTGATTTTGACTAGAGTTGACTAGAGTTGACTTTGGTTGACTAAGCAAGTACAAGGAAGATAAGTTTAGACTAAGGCTAAAGCAACGATGGGTGAGGTGTTTAGAAAAAAATGAGACCCTATTATACATATTTTAACTTTTTAAAAGCTTTAATATGTAGGGGTTGACCCAATTTGACTAAAGTCAAATTTAGTCAACACTTTTTGCAATTCCTAGGGGTAACATGCTTGCCTATGTTAAGGACCAGTAGCCTTATCCTATCCATTAGGTAAAGGGAGTCAAATTCACTATAAAAATATATTATCATACCTTGACTTGACTAAAAATATATCTTATTGAACTCAAAACACAAAGGAAAGGCAACACACAACAAGACCAAAGTAAACACACAAAGCAAAGGCACACTTGTGCTACTAAGCACTTAGGAAAAACAAGACACAAAATCAAGAAAAATAATTATATACATCTAACCAAAAGATACTTCCCTTCCTAGATCAAAATTAAAGTACCTTGAATCTCCTTCCTCACTATATGAATGAGGGTGCCAAGAATTCTTCATTTTGGGTGTAGTACTAGATGACATATGCTTCTTTTCTGCTCCATAGATGGGCATGTAATTTAATGGAGTCATATAAAACAATCCTAAAAATGTATATGAGGTATTATTGACCTTGGAAACATGCCTCATATTTCTATCCTTTTGTCTCATTATGGAAGATTTGCATATCTATGAAGGGGATAACTAGTTGGAAGTCTATGTCTTTTTGAAAGGCCTCATTTCTCTTCCCATTTGTTACAACCTCTTAAAATCATTCAAGAAGTTTTTTATCATGGAACTCTAGGATTTTTTCTTGTTAAAACTCCATTTTGATGTTTCTCAGAGAAGCTTCACATGTGGTTGTAGTACTAACCTTCAAGTCATCTTCAAAATACTCATAATCATCATAAATTTCTCTATCATGGTTTATAATCTCTTGGTAGTGATCCTTCTCAATACATACCTACTCTTAAACATTTTAGGCTTGTCTTATGAGTTTTGTATTCTCACAATCCTCATATTCCTTGAACATCTACATATAGGTCTGCCCCATGTCTTCTTCTTGATGTAATGACAGATTTACCTCTTCAAGTTTTGTTTTTGTAACTTTAAGAGACATAAGTAATTCATGGGAAACCTCCTCTTGCCCATCTTCAACATAATCATAGTCATCATAGATAGGAGACTCAAAACAATATAACACTTATTTAACATTTGATATCTTTTAAAGGACTTTAGCTTGTATCTCCCTTATTTCAACCTCTTTGTTCTTTCCTTTTTTGGGTTCCAAAAGAAACTCTTTCAAGGCCTCCTCTTCAACACAAGAAAGGTATTATTATTAATCATCACAATCTGATATTTCCTCACAATAATTCAACTCTTCATCTGTAACCCAATCTAAAATTTTCATCTCATTCTCCCTTTTAGTGATACCAATGTTATGCATTTCAAAACTAGGAACCTCATCCCAAGAAAGCTTCCAAGGGGTAATGTGTTCCTCACCATTAGAATTTTATCTCTCTTCATTTATCTAATTCACATTAGATCCCCATGTTATGGGACCTTTGGGATAGAAAGTGGTAGAATAATAGTAGAATGGGTCAATTTTAGGAGGTGAAAGGATGGGCTTAATGGCTTAATTTACTTCAAAATTATCCAGGATAGATGAGATATTTTCCTTTTTGATTTTCAACTCCTTAATTTTTTATAAGACTCTCTTGAAATATCTTTTCTTGAGGGGAAATAGGATCTTCATTAGGAAAGGGAGAAAAATAAATTTTGGGTGAAGGGCACAAGGCTTCTTTAGGAGGGGTGGGAAGGAGTTGAGTAGGTTTAGTCTTATCTTCATTTCCAACTTATCCACTTATGCATCATTTTTATTTCTTTCCACAAGCTTCCACTACTTCCTTCCATCTTGGGAAACTAGACTTAGAATATTATTTATGAGAATGAGATGAAAATGAAGGAATGCCACACTTAAGAACCTCACTTTCAGCTACCATGATGGTTTGCTTCAGATATTGGTTTTCCAACTCAATTTTCTTATCAAGATGATCCTCCAACATCAACCTTCTCTCAAAATCTTCTCTAATAGTGGTATCCCTCTTCCTTTGGCTACTCTCTTGGATGGACCTCCAAGAAGGAAAACCTTGGGGAATATATGAAGGTATTTAGGCATTTTGAAACATGATTGTATTGGAATTTTCAATAGTTATATTTGACAAAATTGAAGGCTATTTTGGAGTGTATTGGAGCTGCCAATACTAAGCTAGTTCATGAGCTTTCAACCTCTCTTCTAGGTGGAAAATTAGACCACAAACATTAAGCATTTCACCCATAAGGACTTACCAATTAGCTTTCTCAATCGGAATCCATTCTCTCTTGACTAACTCTAAATCATCCCTCATACTCTTGACACAATCACTATGGATGACTTGACCACACCCACTTCTAGTATCAAGGTCTAACATATAGTCTTTATATCCAATGAGAGTCTTCTTAAAACTTGCAATGGACTGACTTGGAGAGGAACTAAGTGGACTAGATGAAGTAAAATATTGATAGGGATGGTTATAGGTAACATAGGATTGATAGGGATCATGAAAATATGGGATAAGGACTTGCTCATATTGAGAAGGAATGGGCAAATATGGATATGTCTCACCAACTTTTGTTAAGATAAATTCAACATCAAAATAATCCATGAATCACTCATGATAAGTGTATATAATAAGAAAATAAATTCAATTAGAGTACTTAGACTACTTAACTAGTATATTTATTATTGGATTCACCATTGGTGCTTAGTGGAATTACCTCCAAAGGCTAGTATCTTAAGGAGAACACCAAAAATCCTCAAGGAATAGACTTTTTAGTCCCACTAAGCATGCCAAAAACTATTATCACTTGAACTTACACCCCTTGAGGAAATTACAAGTATCTCCTCATTCAAGTGGTAAAATGGAACCACCTCAGGGTTGTGGGTGATCCAAATTTGAAGTGGATTTCTAGATTAGGGCTAGTTCCCTTGATGCATCACTATAACACAAACCTATTACTAAATTTTGGGGAGATGAAAAGGGAGAAGGATAAATAAAAACAAATCTAATCCAGGGGAGGTGATATACCAAATATTTTATCTACTCACACAACTTATAATGCACTTAGAACCAAATAGAAGTCTACACATACACTTCATCCAATTCAACACTCTGCTTCTACATCAAGGTTTCAAGCATGGGGCCCTAAAGAGAGCTTAGCCTAGAAGGACTTAGATAATAGGTCTTATATAAAAACTAATGAATGAGTTACTAACTATACTTACAATCCACATTAGACACTTCTTTTTGACCTACAAAATAGATATTTTAATTCACCCAAAATTCTAGGAAGAGTAACATGTGAAGGTAAGCAAAATACACTTGCACAAGACCAATAAACAAAGCATTCACTTACTAGAATCTTGAATGAGGTAAAATATAATTATTCACTAATTCAAGGAAAAAATTTGGTAGGGATTCACCATACCTAGGTGGAGACATCCCTACAATAGCTAAAAAAGTAAGAATTTATAGCAATTGTGTGAGGAGAGAGAGAAAGGGGAGAGAAAGAGCCACTAAGACACTTTTAAATCAAGGAGGAGTTATAATAGTCATGGAATATAGAATTAAATAAGTCCTACAAGAAAAAAAATTACAAATATCCCTCAACTTATCAAACTTATCCATATGTGGCATAGATTCTCCCTTTGCTTGCATAGGAAACTACCTCCATGATTTTCCTTCAAAACATTACCTTATCTTTACATAGGGTTAGTTTTGATGATTAATATGGAGGGGATGGGTTACTAACAAGCCTCCACATTCATTTTATTATTCCTTAATCATTCATATTCCTATAACCATGAGAAAACATCTTTAATAGTCATAAATAACTCCTTCACATGTACCTCTAACACTTAGCATTCAAAATATTTCCAATTTTATAATCTAATATATTCATGAGGAATGACACCTTTAATTAGTGTCCAAGTCATTAGGTTGATCAATCAATCCTTAAAAGTCTTCCCAATTATAGTTTCACCATTTTTCACTAAGTGTTCATCATCTACCCACTAGAGTGGTTGAGATGAAAGAGATGGTAAGCACACTTAAGATATTTGAAGCCTCAATAAATGATCATAGGGATCTATAAAAGTCCCATATTACCTCTTAAAAGTGATTTCATCCTTTGAAACTCCTCCACACCTAAAAAACACACAAATTTGTCAAATAAATCCCTATTGTACCTTTTCCATACAAGTTTAGTACATATTAATTGAATGGGGAAGAGACTTAGAGAGTCTTATACAAATCCAAATTATTTTTCATGGCCTTTACACCCCCTCTAGATACTCCATTTCCCTTCTTTTCCCAATCAGGTCCTAGTTGGGGTTTAGTGAGGGTTTTTAGTCTTTTCAAGTGTTAGGCATTATTCATAGAGTTAAAACATTTAATATATAAAATAATTACTATAATATAATCTTATGGACCTTACCTATCACCCCTGATCATGTTTAGGTCCAATGCAAAGAGTTGGAGAAGTTCCAAGCATTCCAAGTTAGATACTCAAGTCACTTTTGTATATTCTATAGGGTTTAATAATATACAAGCTAATAAATGTATTCTTGATGAGTTTTTATAAAATAAAAAGGATCCAAAAAACTTTTTAAGATCCCAAAAATATGTTTCCATATTATATAATGCCTATCTTGTGTGAAAATGTAAAAGACCCCCCACTTTGACATTAAGCCTAATGTTGCCTAATAGTTATGCCTTGCACTCTTGAGTTAAATGACCCATGTTGACAATATACATTAATTTATATAGTTTTACCACATAAATTACACACACATGAAAATTATTAAAATAATTATAATTATTTTAGAATGCTAGGACTAGAAGTGACTCCCTATTTGGAGTTAGGTTTGTATCTTCTCGAATTACCCTACTTGTAAGCCTTGTTATCCAAACCACCTTGATTGGATTCAGACATTATATATTGGTTTCCCATGTTTTACCAAATGTAATTAAAGTTAAAAAACCATATTTAAGGGTATTTACTTGTTCTTGTTCATAATTTCATCTCTTTTCCTCAAAACTGCCAGTTTGGTTCAAGGAAAAATAAATCTACCTCTGAGACAAAATAGAGGATGTTTCCCTATTTGGTCAACAAAAAAAGGTCTTGTATGGGTTTATAAAATTAACAAGGGTTATTAATACAAGTTTTTATCTCTTTAATCCAATATTTTCCCTTCAAACAACATAAATTCCAAGACTGAGTCTGCCTAGGAATCTACCTACAAGGTTATTGAATGTTGACTATGTTTTGTAAAAATTGGAGGATCTTGATTTTAAATATGCACATGTAAAGGAATTTTATATGTTTAAATATCACATATAATTCCTAAAAAGTATATTTACAACACCCTAACCTCTTAAACCACCCCTATTCTCTTGGATTCTAATACTAGGTCTACAAGTTGTCCAGATTGAGACAACCCTGCGTGATGACTCCTATAGGTGTTTGTGCCCTTATTTTGACCCTAGGATAATATATAGGGAAAATTAATTACATATATAAACTTAAATTAATTTAATATACTCACAATTTTAATATTAATGACCACTAAAACCTCACTTAAGACCTCTCTCATCTCATTGTTGTCTCAGTCCATTCCTTGCTAGCTATAGGTGTTTATTTACCTCATCCACTTGGAAATGATGTAAAAAGGTTATTTGAAACCTCCCTAAGATTAAAAAAATATTTTTACCATATTTAAAACACCTAATACTCTATTTTAAACCAAACTATGCTTTACAAGGGCTGAGACACTTCCCTAGTGACTCCTTTTGTAGGTGCTTATTAAGGTCACATTTACGAACTAAGGGTAAGTGTAAATAAGCCATGAAGGTCATCTACTATTCATTAAAACCTTTTAATAATATTTTAATCATTTCAAAACACAAAACATCTTAAAAAATTAATGTATTATAATGAAAAAAACCATCTTTCAAGCCTGAGCTTATGTTGGCTGTAGGTGTTGATTTTGCCATGTGTATAAAGAGGGTATGAGCTTGAAGGTCTAAGGTATTGCATATCAACATAAACCATATGACACTCATGATATTTAGTGTCTCTTACTCATCATGGGATCACCCAATCATAATATCATGCATTGATTCTTCTTAAGGTTAATGGTCACTTGAGGCTCAAACATGTAGAATTCACTATTTAATTTTAGTGGCTCAAAAGGAATCTTTAGGTTCCTCAAAAACTGCCTTACACTCATTCCTTTGAGTCCATATTTTTCACAAGCATTCTCCATGTTAGAAACAAAAAAATTCACTCAAATGTGTGCTTCAATACCCTATCAAACATGTTATATGTCATTTTGGAAAAGTTCCTTTCCCTTTATTTGGTGTTTTCTAGGCAGGCAGGGCTAAAATCACAGTCAACACTCTTTGATGATGACCTTCAACTTTTCTTAGAAATCTATCACTTCATGAAGTCTATCATAAATTCAAACCATCTTATTATCTTAAGTGGGATTGATATTATGATTCAAAACACCAAAATGACCATTCAACCTCTATCAAGACCACTTGAAGGTATGCATCTAACTATGTGCAGATAGGGAGGATGGAATTAAGCAATAAAAGTTTTTTAAAATCCTCACAATAACCTAATAATTTTTTCAATAATTAAATGGATGATATTCACCAATATCACTTTTAAATCAACTTAAAACACCCCCCTCCATGTGGAAATCACCTACTTATAGGTGAAAAGAGTAAACAGAGAAGGAAAATAAAGATAATGTGTAAAATTAGGCCTCATGGTATACATATCTTTTTTATCAATCCTTCAAGGGATAATTTTCATCATCTTAATCTTGAAACCATTTCTCAACCTCTTTTTAAATGTGATATTTCCCTCATGCTAATGTTTGTAATGTATTTTCTTGACTACCTAGCTGAGACAAATCTAGAAGAGATTCCTTAAGTTCTTGAGGCTTCCAAAACCAAAAACCATGAAAATACTATGGATAGGTGTTAGAAAACCTTAAGAAACACCTAAAATAATCAAATCCATTAGACCAAAGCAAACTATTCTAAAATAGGCTCAAAAATGGACCCCTTATGGATGTGAGTACATAAAAAATTGTTTGAATTCTTAGTAATGGTTCATAAAGGAGGAACCATGAAACTAAAGCATATTGCTAGAAATTTGAAGTAGACTCAGACCTCTTTCAACCCCCAAGATCACTCCTAACTCCACCTATATGGCTTGTACCAAGAATTAAAATTTGACCCTTCTTGGCTTATGAAGGCAAGAAAGAAGAAAATGAAGTAAAAAATAATTTATCTAGTGAAATATCTACACACCAGGCATGGTAAAGGTCTTAGGGAGATGAAGAAGCACATTCCCATTTTTTTAGCTAAACATGGACTTCCCAAGTCCATACAAGTGCCATTAAGGGGAAGTTTTGAGGAGTTTATCATATTTTCAAGCATGAAAATATTTATTGAACTAACATCTGATTGATAACAAACATGTTTTATCCTCCTCCATGTTTCAAACTCCCTTGATGACAAATTGATTCCATAATTAATCTGTAAAAGTCATTTATTGAGCTACAAATGTGACCAAAAGGTGTTTTTTACATATGAAACATGGTAAAGGACCAATTTATGACTTAAAACCACCTTAAAGAATCTCAAAGACCATATTAAGTCATTTATAACATAATTTGAACCTTTAACCAAGTTTGATTAGAGTTTACCAAAGTTGACTTTGGTTGACTAGGCAAGTATAAGGAAGATAGGATAAGACTAGTGCTATAGTAGGGATGGGTGAGGTGTTTAGACACACATGAGACCCTATTAGATATATGGGAGCTTGTGAAAAGTTTAAATATGTAGGGGTTGACCCAATTTGACTAAATGTCAAATTTGGTCAAGAAAAACAATCATACTTTGAAGATAAATCATTAGAGAAGGAATGAAGGTGCTAGTAGAATCAATACAAATCAGATCAAACCACCAAATGCCATGAAGTATGAAATTTTTAATAGTTATTGTTACACATGTAATCAATTTAGGCATAAATCTATATAATGTAAGAGACCTGTTACAAATGAGTTTGCATAGACCTATGATGGGGGTCATCAGTCAAAAGGTTTGAACAAAGTTAAGTTCTTTAACTATTTATTTTTGGGACACTTTGCAAACCATTGTCCACATAAGGTTAAAAAAGGTGAGTCCTCTTCAAAATAATGAGGTTGTTTCATTTTTTATGACATAGGACACATTGAAATTTTTTACTAAATAAGGTAAGACATACTATGTTTCCATCAAGGAGTATTACTTTCTATAACTATGAGAAGATTGGCGACATTTATAGGTTTTTCAAGTAAAGGCCATCAAGTCAAAATGAGTTCAATCAGGCTCCTAGAGTGCAAGGAAGAAGACAAGTTAACTCATGGAAACCAAAGGTGTTAAGTATGAGTCATGATGGGTCTATTGGTCCAAGTAACCTATTTGATATGGTGGAGAATACTACAAAAGTTTAAGAGTGTCAAGGGCTCTCATTTTATGTTCATGTTGTGGATAAAGAGACCAAGCTCAAGGAGAAGACTAAGTTACTAGTTGAGGCTAGTTCTGAGATGTGTATGGATCCAAGTGAACATCCTACCATTATTGAGCATGTATCATGAAAATAAAATCAATTATCAGTGTCTAGTGATGAGGTTCCTAACTACAAGGTGGATTTTTTAGATGAAAATTTATGTCATGAATCTATGTTGTCTCCATGCATTGTCAATTCAATCTTAGAAGAGAAGGAGAATGTTGTAGTGGTTGAGAAAGGTACTTCTCTTAAGTTGAAGAAGAAGAAGAAGAAATACAAGTATGTAATATCCCCTCCAAAATAGGAAATATAGCAACACAAAACTAACTCTGAACAAGATACAATTTCTGTTGAATAAATTCAGAAGAATAACAATAATATAGTCTCTTAATAGCAAATCACAAATTTTATCACTTGTCCTTCTAAATTATTACAATTACAGTCCTCTCTTATGCATATAAAATATGACATACAGTCTTGAAACCCTGGTCTTTTACAAATCTAGAAATAAAACTTGAATCTGGAACGGCTCGGGTTGCTGTGTAAAAACACAGTCACCGTCGTCGGTAATACTACCATTGTCGGTAGCTAATACTACCATCGTCGGTAATACTGCCATCATCGGTAGCTAATACTGCCATCGTCGGTAATTCTACCATCGTCGGTAATACTGCAATCGTCGGTTGCCATCGTCGGTAATACTGCTGTCATCGGTAGCTGTGCAAACCTGTACGGCTCTGTACGGCTTCGTACGACTGCCAATAAATTACACCCTATTTGTAAGACCTCTGATCTGAAGATATATGACTCTAATACAGAATATCTCTATCTATATAACTTATTTGAATCAAAACATAAAGAAATAAATACCTGGAATACTGTGATAACTTCTATATGAAGTTATCTCTCAAAAGACCTGAAATACTGTGATAACTTCTGGATGAAGCTATCTCTCACTTTGGCAATAGATCAGCTGATATTCCACAGCCTCTTAATTGCACACACTAAAGAGGGAATGTTCTCCAATGCAGATGGAATCCTTGAACCCTAGGCTCAGTCTTCACAGAAGAAATTCTCAAAATCAATATCAATAATCAATAACATAATGAACAATGGCCTCCATGAGAAACCCTTATACCCTCAAAAAGATATGCTTGCCCTAATTAGGGTTTCTTAAATTAGAATTAGGGTTTCTAATTAAAAATAGGCTAAATAATTAATATTTGATTAAATCAATCAAATATTAATATCTCCCTCAATACATGTCGGATCCACGAACCGATCGAAGCTAGTGAATTAGGGAGTGATTCCACACATAACCATACCACAATAAAGGTGCTCTGCTGCATATCAAATATCCCTAAAAAGTAGGAGCTCATGCCAAATGTATCCAAATACCCTAAATGAAAATCAAATGTAGAAATCTTGTGAATCAAAGTTGAGCCAAGCTCCATTATGACCCTCTATCCATCTTATTAGCCTACGAAGGTCGCATAATAGGCTAACCATGAACTTATAACATGTCAATTGAAAAGGGGACATGACAATCCGCCCCTCCTGGAATTGCTTGCCCTGAAGCAATCACTGAATGACAAATCAATCAACCCACCTGGATCCCAAATGTAGTTAGGATCTCCACCACTGTCAATTAACACGAACCCCATGCCATGTCCATCCCAACCCTCATGTAATGGCATCACATCATCTCTAGTACTAAGATAAGCACCCCAACATCCAATCCATAAATGAAAATCAGCAAGCAAACTCTGTACCTGAATAATATCTAAAATTGGATTGTGAAGGCTAGAAAGAGTTATATCAACCTATGAACCAATTGTAACCGCAAGCTGAGTCCCTACCACATGTGATAACTCCTAAACTGCACTCACCTCAAGACCAAGCTCGTCCTCATATCTCTCTTGTGTTGGTGCCAATGTGCACTCGTCATCACACTCCATCATGTCAGGTAGCGTAGGCATCTCCATCTGATGAAAAAACATATATCTGAAGCTGCTACCCCGTATTGCCTTAAGAATATGGGTCTTCCCATCAACATTAAATCAAACCTCCATGTACTTGAGATGAAGAGTAACTTCCTCAAAGGAATGAAGCCACTTCATACCCAAGACTAAGTCTATATCACCCATGTCTACCACATAATAATCAGCGTTGAAATCATAGTTGTTCAAGCGCAATGGGAGGTCTCTAATCATACGCTCACACCTAAGAGTGTGACCATCGGCTACCTTAACTCTGATGCCCTCAAAATCTTCTGTAGTGAGTCCACGCTTCGCCACAAATCTAGCATCTATGAAATTATGTGTGGCTCCTATATCAAGAAGGGTGATAACCTTCTGCCCTACCAAAACTCCACAGAGTCTGAATGACTCATCTGACTGAATACTGGATATGCGTGCCTCCTATATGTGAAGCTCTAGCTCTGCCTCTACCTTAGGCCCTGAAGCCTCTGCCTCTGCCCCCTCAGAACTATTTTGTTGTTTAGAATCCTCAGAATCTGAATCTTCATAATATGCCCACATCACACGATTCGCCTTGCCCTTAGGCCTTAAAGGACAATCGTGATGGATATCATATGGACCTTTGCAGTAGAAGCAAAGCTTCTTCCTGCGTAGATCATTAAGTGCCTCACGATCCAAAGGTGGTGCTGCTGGATTGGCCTTTGAATCATTTTTAACCCCGGATTTATCTATGTTAAAATCTGGTCTCTCTGTATCTGTGTTGGAACACTTATGGTCTCTAGATGAAGAAGTACCTTTGAAGTAAAATTTATGGGATGGGGCTGCCATCTCCATACTACGCGCATTCTTCATAGCTACCTGTAATGAAGGAGGATCAAAGGCTTTGATCCACCCTCTCAATGGCTCTGTCAATCCCTCCATGAAGAGAACTACCAATCTACGCTCAGAAATATTGGGCACCATGACTGCCAATCTCTGGAACTCCCCAATGAAGGACTCTAAGTTACCTGTTTGTCTCAACTATGCCAGATCTCGAAAGTAAACCTCAGGATCCTTCCTGTCAAACTGCTCAACCAATCTATCCATAAAGTCCTGGTACTCTGTCACCTGGTTATGCTGAAGTGTTACCATACCATGGTACCACCAATCATGTGCTACTCCATCCAAGTGCAAAGTGGCATATTTAATGGCCTCTATCTCTGACATTGGTCTCAATGCCAAAAAGGTGTCAAGCTTATGAACCCAAGCTTGCGCTGTCATCTTGCCACTGCCATCAAAGGTAGTCAAAGAAAGCTTACCAGTAGCCTTCTTCAGCTCAGTGAATTGGACTCTAGGTCTCCTGTCCTGTCTAGCCAATCTATAGTGCTCTCTCCTCAAATTGACAAAATGATCAAAGGTTGTTCTCTCTTGAATATGATGAGGTAATAAGTCCCACTCATCATTTGCAGCCATGTAAACATCTACAAATGGAGAATTCCCTGCCTCCTCCTCTGCTGGTGCCTCTGGTTCTTCTTGAACAAATGAAGGGCGTGTAGGTCTATCAGCTGTTCTGGAGTGAGTCTGTTGTGGTCTCTGATTAACCGTAGCACTCCTATCATCTCTTTGGTCCCCATTCTATCCATCAGGTGCATTCATACCCCTTATCATAGTCATGAGTGCCTGTAGTGTCTGATTCATCTGTTGCTGACTTGACATCATAGCACGGTGAAATTCTCTGGTGCCCTGATCAGCATCATACCTGTGGCCCCTGGGTGGGCTACCCTCACGTCTGTCACTCATGATAATCCACTGCTGATCTAACAACTGGGTACCTTCAAGCAAGGCTCTATTGCGTGTGTTATACCTGTGTGGTCCCAACTCTTGTGGCTGCATAAGATCTGTCAAACCCTCAGGATGGCAGGATTTAGCTCTGATACCACTATAATATCCCCTCCAAAATAGGAAATATAGCAACACAAAACTAACTCTGAACAAGATACAATTTTTGTTGAATAAATTCAGAAGAATAACAATAATATAGTCTCTTAATAGCAAATCACAGATTTTATCACTTGTCCTTCTAAATTATTACAATTACAGTCCTCTCTTATGCATATAAAATATGACATACAGTCTTGAAACCCTGGTCTTTTACAAATCTAGAAATAAAACTTGAATCTGGAACGGCTCGGGTTGCTGTGTAAAAACACAGTCACCGTCATCTGTAATACTGCCGCTGTCGGTAGCTAATACTACCATCGTCCGTAATACTGTCATCGTCGGTAGCTAATACTGCCATCGTCGGTAATTTTGTCATCGTCAGTAATACTGCCATCGTCGGTTGCCGTCGTCGGTAGCTGTGCAAACCTGTACGGCTCTGTACGGCTTCGTACGACTGCCAATAAATTACACCCTGTTTGCAGGACCTCTGATCTGAAGATATATGACTCTAATATAGAATATCTCTATCTGTATAACTTATTTGAATCAAAACATAAAGAAATAAATACCTAGAATACTGTGATAACTTCTATATGAAGTTATCTCTCAAAAGACCTGAAATACTGTGATAACTTCTGGATGAAGCTATCTCTCACTTTGGCAATAGATCAGCTGATATTCCATAGCCTCTTAATTGCACACACTGAAGAGGGAATGTTCTCCAATGTAAATGGAATCCTTGAACCCTAGGCTCAGTCTTCACAGAATAAATTCTCAAAATCAATATCAATAATCAATAACATAATGAACAATGGCCTCCATGAGAAACCCTTATACCCTCAAAAAGATATGCTTGCCCTAATTAGGGTTTCTTAAATTAGAATTAGGGTTTCTAATTAAAAATAGGCTAAATAATTAATATTTGATTAAATCAATCAAATATTAATATCTCCCTCAATACATGTCGAATCCACGAACCGATCGAAGCTAGTGAATCAGGGAGTGATTCCGCACATAACCATACCACAATAAAGGCACTCCACTGCATATCAAATATCCCTAAAAAGTAGGAGCTCAGGCCAAATGTATCCAAAATACCCTGAATGAAAATCAAATGTAGAAATCTTGTGAATCAAAGTCGAGCCAAGCTCCATTATGACCCTCTATCCATCTTATTAGCCTACGAAGGTCGCATAATAGGCTAACCATGAACTCAGAACATGTCAATTGAAAAGGGGACATGACAAAGTATCAAATGACCAAGGAGGAGAAGGAATATGAGGAGTTGGGTGAAACTATTGACTTTACACCATTGTAGGACATTATGAAGTAAGGTGTCTCTACCTATACTCCTTAAGAGACATCTTTCTTGTGGAGAAGCAAGTTTGTGTGATCATGAGCATAATGACAAATCATTATAGAGGTATTTTGATTTTTATTAGTCTTTTAGATCAATGTTTTTTTGTTATAGAATTGATGATCCTATGTTTCTAATAATTGTGTTGATCATTAAAAGGTCATTGGTTAAGAGGAACAACAAGTTCATGAGCTTGTTCCAGTGGTTTGTAAATGAGCTATTGTACAGGGTCAAAATGGGTATTTATAGATGGCATAATGAGATTGATGAAATTTCAAGAATATTTTAATGCTTATAAAGAAGGTCTATTGAGCTTATTCTATCTTTCTCCAAGCAGTTTTGTGGTCTAAAGCTATGTTAAAGTTAAATTTAATATTTTTGAGTGTTCTCAATTTTGGCTTAAGGATAAGCAAGGCCTAAAATGGGTTATATGAAGTCAATGTTCCAAGAGGAATGAAAGCTCATTTTTTGGTTCAGAAGTGTGTGATGGTTATCTCTAGGTGTGTAATAAGTTTTAGAGGAGGGAGTTGACTAGAAAGAGGTTTGTTGTCCTTTGTTTGTTTTGAGATTCTAGGGTTTTGGACTCTGATTTAAAAGTTGTTTGCCTTATGAATTAAGATCTAAGGCTTCTTAATAGGTTTAATGGACCAAATGGGTTTTCAAATCAAGATTCACATATATTTGAAGGTTTGTGTATTTCAAGTTATTTAAGTTTTATGTCAAAATGAAAGCCTAATTAGCTAGTTGGTTTGTGATGGAAGTATGTTTCAAAGGATGGGCCAGTTTTTGAAAGTTGGTATGCTTGAGGGGACATACGAGAGAACTCTAGATATGAATTTTTAGGTCTTGAAGTTATGTCTAAGAAAATTTATGGGGTTTGTAAGTTACAGGTAGGGCTATATGGAGTCTAGAAGCCTAGTGTGAATATTTGATGTTTTTGTTCATTTTCTCCAAAATAACAAGGTATGGTTGTTCTCATATGAGTTTTTTATTTTTTTAACATCTTTCATGTTTTGAGTATGGTTTGAAAACATCTATTGGTGATCATGGGATAAGCTTGTGAGAGAAAATTTGAAGGAAAGTTTGAAGGTCATTCATGGTATGTATAGATATAAAGATGATCAAAAGGTGAAATGGTTTAGAGATCTTAGGGGGTTTCCCTCTTAGAATTTTCTTGATATGTTTCAGAATATTTAAGTACTTTTGTGTATTCTTTCTTCATTAGTTATAGTGCTTGGCTGAAGAGAGTGTTGGCATGTGGCTAGAGGAAGTTATCAAGGCAAAGAAGAGGTAGGATCAAGGTAATGGGGAGTTTTTATCATCTTTATAAGATGGTCCTCTCTCATTGATGGTATTTTAAAGTCCTTAAGATCATTTAGTGCCCACTTTGTCATTATTTCAAAGGGGGTGAAGTTCCTATTTTGGGAGTGTTTGAAGAGAGAGAAGCAAGTTGAGTTATATATTATTTCATGAGGGTGTTAACATCAATTACATAGGGGGATATTGTTGGATAATTATAAATTATGTCATGGTGATGTCATTGAGTTTTCTTGGTGAGTGGATGAATTTCCTTGATAGCATAAGTGACAATGTCAAAGTGTCCAATGTGCTTATCCTAGTATGCTTGAAGGTGGCTTGGTTGATCTTTAGTTTTGGCATGGTTTGAGATGATTATGGATGAGTCTAAAGTATTGAGAATGTGAAAATGGTAATATTAAAGGTCAAGGATTATTGGAGATATTTTTTTCATGAGTGTAATTCACTCAATTCTTCATTATGTTCATTTATACTTTTTGGGTCTTCTAGCAAATAAATTTGAATGAGCAAATTGATGACATCACCATTTCCATGTGTGGATGAGTCAAGAAAAGTTGGTCATATGTTTGTGATCAATTTTTTTCCTAGTTTTTATGCACTAAATATCAAGTCATGTGATGAAGTGCAACATAAGATATGCAAGTGCAAAGTTTAACTCTTAGGCAATTTGATAGTCTTTTCCCATAACCAAATTTGCATGTGGTAAGAAAAAGCCAAGTAAGCATATTGATGAAGTTATATTTCACATGTGTGAATATTTAGGAGAAGTTGATCATATGGGTCTGTTAAGTTTTGTGCATAGTTGATATGTGATAAAATTTAAGTCATGAAATGAAGTGCATCAAAAGATATTTATGTGCAAAGTTAGCCTTCCAAGTAATTCTAGGGATAGTTGGTTCTATGGAAAAAAAAATGAGTGAGAAGATTAAAGGAATTATATCTTAAATGTCTGAAGGTTATATGAGTATATTTATATATAGTTGTATTATATTATGTGAGGATATAATATGGTCCAATTTGTAGATTATGCATCTAAGGATCTCAAAAGTTATTGATGTCTAAAGTTGGCCTTCCAAGTAGATTGCATTAGTTCCCATACTTAGTTGATTTTTAAGAGATAAATATCAATACCAAATGAAGATCGAATAGTTCATGGGAGATCATACAGATTGATTTAACTATTCATATTTAGTGAGATAATTTCAAGGTGTCTAATGTTTAACAGAGATAAAGACCAAGCTATGTACAAGAGATCAATGGAGCATGTTTAATCTAAAATGTCAGGATGTAATGAGATGGTACCAAGTGTTTAATTATTTACATTGAGAAAAGATAAATATCAAGATTATTCCAAGGATCAATTGTGAGTGGGTGTTTATACTGATTGATATTAATGGTGTATATTTAATTCAAGAAGTCAACGTGATAGTTATCTAGCATTGTTAAACCAAGGACAATCTTTAAGAGATCAATGAAGTATGTGTGGTCAAGATTGCATGATATGAGGTCAACTATTCAAAATTTAATGTTTGGGCAGTGGCACACTATGAGTTAAAGTTTAAATAATATTGATAGTGCGTATTTAATATAAGTAGTGAGGACATGAGATGATAACATGGTGTCTGAAGTTTAACTATGACCATTTGAATTCAAATATTTTAATTTAATAAAGAAAAGACAAGTGTCTGGTTTTTTGACCATATCTTTTGATAGAGGAAAAATTTTCTCATGATGTAAAAATTAAATTTGTATAGGACTCCAAGGTGCATCTATAAATATATATTTTAAGGTTTGAAATGTGTATAGTCAAAGTTATGTAGATTCAATGTTTATCGTGTTTTTGTGTTTGTTCTACAAGTGACCTAAGAAGGATAATTGAGCTTGTGTTGATGTTATTTTTATGTTTCATGATGTATTAGATATTTTAGAGTTTTGTATGCTCCATGAGGATCATTTTTATGGATTATTGGGGTGTGAACAATCATATGTAATATGAACAAAGGGTTAGAAGTTGATTATGTTTTTATTCATAATGACTATGTGTATAAAGAAGTGTTTGAGCTAATTTGCGGTTAGGAGAAGGGTGATATGATGGATGTTGGCACATAAAAGAAACCTATGAATCATATGGCATGGGTCTATATGTTGGAAAGTGTTCCTATATTCTTAGTTTACTAGTAGAAGTGTCAAAGAGGTGATGGGTCATCATAGGACCTAAAAGGTGACTTAGGCTTATTTGAAAGAGAGTTGTGCTTAAGTATGACCAATGTAAGATGGATTAATGGTGAAGGCATGTTTTGTGGCTAAAAATTAATATTGTGGACATGATGATTCATGAATTCTCTATAAATAGTGAAACCAAATGTGATGTTTTCCAGACTTGCAAGAGGTGTGTATATGTGAGGGTTATGGAGCAAAGGATAGGGAAAGTGACCAATAGATGAGTTGATGAGAAGAGTAGATTAAGGAATATGTGTATGACCTATATGTCATGTTTATTATGTCATTATAGTGCTATTGTAGATTGATTATGAGTGAAGAGGTCTAGGATGATACAAAATAATGGTTTGGATGCTTTGAATGTGTAGAGTTGAAGAGAGATAATATACTTTGTATCTCCATAAAATTGGTAGGAAATCAATGTTTAGGTGATGTTATATTCATATTTTTTGTTGTGAAAGCTCAACATCTAGGGGGTTGTAGCCTGATTACAATGTGAAACTTAATAAAGTTCTAGATTTTGTGGCAACTTAGTTAGATAGGTGTAGTAGTTCCTTGTGGGATTGTAATAAAATAAGGTATGGTAGTTAATTCATTAGTTAAAACTAGTCCAAATTAGTTATTTATACTATAAGACAATATTCTAATTGTAGGTTATAGTGGGTTTTCTCCCCCAAGAGGTTTTCCAACATATGTCATGTGTTATATGATTGATCTTGCATTTTTTTTTTCATTGCTATGAATGATGTGTATGCTTCATGAATGCTTGTGATAATTAATTTAGAGTTTGAAAGGATTGAAATTTAATTTAGATTATTTAGTCTCACTAATTCACCCCCACTCTAAGTGATTGTACCCCTAATAATTGGTATCAGAGTAGTTACTTTAGTAAAGGCTTGATAGCTTAAAGGTGATCCAAGGTACAATATGGGTAGTCATCAAGGAGGTTTCTCTACTAAGCAAGCACTGATGTTGAATTGATTAAATTATGATTTTTGGAGTGTAAGGATAATAACATACATTATGTCCCTAGTTTTGATGTATGGCAATCTATTATGGATGGTTATGTTTCTCCCACTACTCCTCCATCTAGTGTTGCAAATAAGAATTTATTTGAGAATAATTCTAAGGAAATGAATGCCATCACTTATTGTATTTTAGATACTAAATACAAAAAGTTAATCCATTTTGTATTTTCCAAGGACATGTGGGATAAATTGAATATTATTTATGGAGACTCAAAAGTTAAGTTCGCAAAGTTGTAGACTCATCAAAGATAATTTGAGAGTGTTAAGATAAAGGAAGAAGATTATTTGGCATACTTTATACAAAGAGTTGATGATATTGTGAACATCATCAGAGGTCTTGGAGAGAACCTTAAAGAAGTTAATATAGTTCAAAATATATTAAGGACCCTTTCTCTCAAGTTTGATTCTAAAATATCTACTATAGAAGAAAGTCATGATCTCACTCAATTGAAGTTGGATGAATTGCATGGCATCCTTACTACCTTTGAGATGAGGAAGAATGATGATATACCACCAAACAAGGAATCATAATTAAAGATATAGATGAAGACTAAGAATAATATACAAGGTAAGAAACCAAAGGAGGATGAAATTTATAATATTGATGAAGATGAATTGATTACTTTGTTTATAAGGAAATTGAAAATAGGTTCAGGAAAGTATAAGGGTAAACTACCCTTCAAATGATTTAATTGTGGAGAGATAGGACATTTTTATATAAAGTACCCTCATGATCATAATGATGAAGAGCATGATGAATACCAAGATGAAGATAAGAAGACATTTAGGTTTGATAAGAGGAAGAAAGGTTTCATAAAGTATGAAAACAATAAGAGGTTCTTCAAGAACAAGAAGATTCTCTACACTAATAAATACTACAGGTCATCAGATGAGAGTGAAGATAATGACTTAGAGTTTGATCATGAAGATTATGGTAATATTGAAGATGAATCCATTTTCATGGCTGAGAAATCAAGTTGTTCACATCAAAATGAGTCTACTTGGAGTGATTTAGATGATGATGAAGATGAGGTGGACTATGAGTCTACATTGAAAAATGCTCTTGAAGAACTAAAGATTGAGAAGAAGATTAATAAGAAGATGAATTATCAACTCAAATACTATGAGGAGAAATTTAGTATGTATCAGGAAAGAATGATTGAAGACACCAAGTAGTATGAAGATATCATCAAGCATGTTAGTTGTCAATTGGAAATCATGTCTACAAGCCTAAAAGATAAAGAAGGTGAATGTTCACGGTATGTAATTGAAAATGAGTCATTGAAATATAAGCTTGAGAAGAAATATAATAAGGTGAATTAATTTATGAGATATTAAAAGATCTCAAGTGATCTAAAAAATATTCTAAGTTGTCAAAAGCATGCTAGTGATATAACTGGTCTTGGATATGAAGAATAACTAAAGAATGTAACTCAAGGAAAAATGAAGATTAATGTGAAAAAGGATAATAATAATTTGAAGACAAATCATTAGACAAGGAATGAAGGTGCTATCAGAATGAAGATAAATCAGATCAGATATCCAAATGCCATGAATTATGCAAGTTTTAATGGTTACTATTACACATGTAATCAATTTGGGCATAAAACTAAAGAATGCAAGACAACTATTATAAATGAGTTTGCATGGAACTATGATTGGGATCATTAGTGAAAAGGTGTGAACATAGTAAAGTGCTTAAACTATTTTGATGTGGGACACTTTGAAAACCATTGTCCACATAAGGTTAAACAAGGTGAGTCTTATTTAAAAAAAGGAGGTTGTTTCATTTGTCATGACATAAGACACATTACAAGTTTCTATTCAAACAAGCTAAGATAAACTATGTTTCCATCAAGGAGTAATTTTTGCTACAACTGTGAGAATATTGGCCACATTTCTAGGCTATGCAAGCAAAGTCCATCAAGCCAAAATGAGTTTAATTAGGTTCCTAGAGTGAAAGGAAGAAGGCAAGTTAACTCATGGAAACCAAAAGTGGTAATTATTACTCATGATGGGTCTACTATCAAAGTAATCTATTTGATATGGTTGAGAATGGTACGAAAGTTAAAGAATGTCAAGGGATCTCATTGTCTACTCATGTTCTAAATAAAGAGACTGATCTCAAAGAGAGGACCAAGGTACTAATTGAGGCTAGTTCTGAGATGTGTATAGATCCAAGTGAATATCCTACCATTACTAAGAATGTATCATGCAAAAACCATCTATTATTAGTGCCTAGTGATGAGGTTCCTAACTATGAGGTGGATTCTTTAGATAAAAAGTTATGTAATGAATTTATGTTTTCTCCGTGTATTTTCAATTCAATCTTAGAAGAGAAGGAGAATGTTATAGTGGTTGAGCAAGGTGATTCTCTTAATCCTAAGAAGAAGAAGAAGAAGAACTACAAGTACCAGATGACCAAGGAGGAGAAGGAATATGAAGAGTTGTGGGAAACTCCTAGTTTTACACTATTTTAGGACATTATGAAGTATGGTATCTCTACTTATGTTTCTTAGAAGACATATTTCTTATAGAGAAGCAAGTTTGTGTGATCAAGATCATAATGACAAATTAGTATAGAGGTATGTTGATTTTTTATTACTCTTTTATATCAATGCTTTTTGGGTATAGAATTTTTGATCCTATGTTGCCAAGATTGTGTTGATCATTATAAGGTCATTGGTTAAGAGGAGTAACAAGTTCATGAGCTTATTCCAGTGGCTTGTAAAGGAGATATTATGAATGGTCAATATGGGTGTTTCTAGATGGAATAATGAGATTTATGAAATGTCAAGAAGAGTTTTATTCTCAAAAAAGTCTTTTGACCTTATTATATCTTTCTCGAAGTGGTTTTATGGTTTTAAGTTATGTTGAAGTCAAATTGAAGATTTTTTAGTGCTCTCAATTTTTTAAATTTTAGATTAAGGGAAAGTAGGCATAAAATGGGTTATAAAAATTCAATGTTCCCAAAGGTATGGATCCTAATTTTTTTTTCTATAAGTGTGTGATTGTTTTCTCCAAGTGTGCAAGAATTTTTAAAGGAGGGCATTGACCAGAAGGAGGTTTATTGACCTTATTTATTTTGAGATTTTAGGGTGTTGGTATCTAATATAAAATTGGTTTTACTTATGAATTGAGATTTGAGGATTTTTAATAGATTTAATGGGCCAAAGGGGTTTTCAAATCAATCTTCACAAAGATATGAAGGTTTTTGGATTTCAAGTTATTCAATTTTTTTATCAAAATGGAGGCCTAATTGGTTAGTAGGTTTGTGAAGTATGTGTTGACCAATTTTTGCCCATAGGCTAAAATTGTTCACTTTATTTCTTCACTATTTGAAGACAGTTGTTTCAGGGTGCAGAAGTTCATGTCAGTGTTTCTCTACTTGGTTCAGGCCAAAAGTTTCATCGCTCAATTCAAAGTATCTCAATGCATATGTGTTTAACCTTCATACCGTTGAACCGTTGAACCAAATTTTGGTTCAACAGAAAAATTTCAATGTACTTGGTTCAACGGCCTAAGCTCAACAAAAGGTTCAATGGAAAGGTTCATTGGTCTTGGTTCAATAGGGAATCAGTGCACAATGGTTGAACCTTGAACCGTTGAACCAAATCTTGGTTCAACGGGCTTGGTTCAACATGGAAGTTCAAGCAGCTTAGTTCAAGTCAAAGGGTTCAACGTTTGGTTCAATGAAAATTTCAATCGAAGGGTTCAAAGGTTCATCAGCGTGCTCGGTTGAACCATTGAACCGTTGAACCTTTTTGGTTCAACAACTTGGGTCAACAGGATGGTTCAATGCATGGTTCAAGGGTATGCCCTTGAACCAACGGGAAGTCAATAGTCAAATGACCTTTTCAGAGGGCTAACACTTCAGTGATTTCAAAGATTTGGGCACTTCATAATAAGGAATGGGCCGAATAGGATCCCCATGGACAATTTGTCCACAAAAATACACGGTCAAAGCTCAAAGTCAAAGTAGAAGAATTTTTGCAGACATTTTGTCTATGGAAAATACAGTGAAGCCACAAGACCCAGGGAAATTGAATTTGGGAAATTATTCATGGACAATTTACCCATGGGAGCCCAAGAGGACTTAACGAAGGCAAAAAAGCTGCAGGTATCCGAAGAGATGCCACATTGACCCGATGATGGCCGTGAGGCCGTCAAATTTAAAAGAATAGGATAGCCATTGATATTCAAAGCATGATGGCCATGAAAGCATAAATTTAAGTGAAATGGAATAACTGTTTGTTTTCAAATGGTAAGCACTAGCTAGGAAAGAGCTCAGAATGTAGTGACCCAGTAGTATGTTCACCCAAGGGGCCAAGCAACTAGAAAAGACAAAATTTCAAGTGACAAGTAGAGTGACAAGGTAGGGAGCATTCAAGAAGTCCAAGTGGCATAAATAAGGTAATTTATTGCCTGATGGCATGAACAACAAATGGCCAAAGTGATAGGTAGGTGATGAGTGAGTAGTTAAGTCTGACTGGCACAAATTAGAGAAGCAATTTTGGCAGGTGAAATAGTGCCAGTGAATTGATCATTTGGAATGATAGAAACTAGTAGTGCAACCACTTTCTTTGTTTCACATTAAATTGGAAGGCAAACCATGTAAGTCACCCAAGTAGGAAATGTAAGTCTTGAGCAGACAAAAGGCGCAGTCCATTTAATTCCTGGAGTGACTTGTTCTTCCCAATGAGAGATGGGATAGGCCAAATTGTCAAAGAAGTGCCAAGTTCTCTTCTTGATTTTCTCATATATATCATGAACTTCTCATTATTAATGGATCTTCCACATTTATAAAGGGCGTAGCTCTACAAAATTTCACCTAGATCAATACAAATGCAATTTTTTTACCTCCATTTGGATAGACATTTCTATGTATGTGTTGAATGTTTGCTTGTGTCCAGTCATTGCCTTTTGATGCTCTCATAGGTTCAACACCAGTAGATCTGTTGTCTACAAGGCCATTGTTTTAGCTGATAGGAGAAGAGCAGTATTTGGGAGTGAAGGAGCAGAAGAAATTACTTCATAAGCATGTGTTTCACAACACCTTGGGTGATCTCTATTCTATATTTTCCATTGAAGCCTCCCTACCAGTTTTAGCAACCTGGTCCTTTTGCCAAGTGTGTAGTGTATGTATGCATTTTCTTGATTTCAAGAGTGGATGTGTGAAGGTCAACCTTATTTTGGTGTATCACCTCTTTAGAGTAAGTTGTTTGTTTTCTACATTTCTTCTCCCTTTTCATCCCCCCCTTTGTTATAGCTATATATATATATATATTTTGCACTGCCTGAAACAAAAATAATGCATCAAAATGAGCTAGACCTTATCTAGAGACTCTCCTCTCCTACTTTGCCATCCCACAGGTGAGAGAGGAGTTTCCATGTTGCAAGGAGAGGGTAGGAACTTGTTTTCCTACCATTGGGTGCAATCTCCTGCATCAACAGTTCTGGCACACCTGGTGGGACACACAGTTTGACAATGTAATAAAGTATCAAGATTGATGTTGGTCTTATTACAATAAATTGAGTTTCTTCAGCATCTGGTGACTCTGAGTTTAATCTACTGGTTAAGCAGCCTGGTACCATCAGGACACATTTTTTTGGTATATGTTAATTCCATCATTTTAAGCTATGGACTCTATTTTTTCAACCAGCATGGCTATGATCCTTACCAACCTTATGGTGATCCTTATCATGCCCAATATGGCCAGTCTCAACCCTACTATGAGCTATATCACCCTTGTGCTCAGTCTTCTTAGTATGTTGCTTCTCCCACTCAACCCAATCTTTTTGCCAATCAACAAGTTTCTGCCTTCAAGCGAGCACTGCTGGGATACAACAAATATGTAATTGATCTTAACACCAGAAAGGGATATGGCCAAGAAATTATTGATCATATCATCCATCAAGTGAGGAATGCATTGGATCAGGTTAAGAAAGAATGGGCTCCTATTGAAAGAGCAAATTGGCACAAGATTTCAAATGAGATGCTAGATGTGAGTGGTTTAATTGCATCTGTGGAGGAAAAGCTAAGTGTGCATGAGAGGCAGCCTTACCAAGTCTATCAACCTACATACTCATAGCCCAAAGCATCATATCAGTCATATACAGCCCCTACTCTTGAGCCAAGTTGAGCCTGTCAAAGTCTATTCCCTAATCATGTTGAGGAGAATTCTGAAATAGTGAATCTTGTGTTTAAGGCTAATCTTGATAGATAGATTGAATTAGCAAACCTTCAAATGTAGTAGTCCATTTAGGTAGTAGGTGAAGTGGAATCAAAATCTTCACTATCCTCTCACATTGAGGCCCCATCAGCCCCAAAGGAAATGCCTAGTCTGAATTACTTGAGCTGAAATAGAGTGGTCGAGTCATGGAACAACAAAGAGGAGAAAGATGTCATCTGAAATGAAGAAATGCAAAATGAGGATGACCTAGACAAGTGGATTGAGGAACTAGAGAAGAAGATGAGACTGCTAGGTGAAAAAGAGGTGGAGCTCTCAGACACTGCAGACTAGCCAACACCAAAAGGTATCCCTTTCACCAATCCACAAGCTAATTTCAATGTTGATGAAGTGTTAGTGAAGTGGAGGGATGAAAACCAAGAAGTTTTGGCTCGGGGTCTGCCCTCTCCTATTTTATAAAAAGATCCCCTTTGTGTGCCAAATCTTTTCTATTAGATGGCACTTACTCATTCTATCTCATCTAATGCATCAATCAGTCCTACCCTTAATCCCATGTACCTAGCTTTCTAGCATGCCTCTCTTCAGACAAATTTCCCTACACATGAGTAGACCCTCCCAATTATTCCCTAGCCTCCTCAAGTCTTTCAACATGATCTCTAAATTCCAAGCTAGAAGGAGGAGCATCATGAACCAGCCTAGGAACTTGAAAATGACAAAGCTATTGCTTGCTCACAAAAGCAAGAGTCTAATCCTAGGATCATGAGCTGGAAGCAAACAATTGAATCTTGGCCCAGCAAGGAGGAGGAGGAGGAGGAAGGTTTTAGTCTAACTCTTGAAGAAAGAGAGGCTGCTCCTACCCCTGATGATGATTGTGACTTCCAAGAAAGGCTTTTCCAAGAAGATTTGGATAGGCGAATTGTAGAATTGGAGTCTAGAGCAGGTCTCCTCAGTGAACATGTGATGGATGTTTCAAATCAAATTGTAGATTCTATGTCTAAATGCATTCCATCTATACACCTCTAAGAAAGCTATCAGGCCTTGCCTGATATGGATTATGCCCAATTTATGACTGACTAGGGAGACTTCATGAGTGTAACTAAAGAGGAGATCAAACAAAGTGACATGGAGGAGCATGGGCAATCTCTTGTTCATGATTTGAATAATTCTTTTGAAGGCGTTAAGGCAGGCTATGCTACTCTCCAAGTAGGTTGTGAGCTAGTTAAAATTGAAGGCAGCATTAGATTTCAAACAAGCATGCAAGGATGTGGCAGTTCTTTAGATTTATCCATTCAAGAGGTTGGTGAATCTGAGGACACTTTCTCTGAAATCATCAAGAAGGATGGTCATACAATGGAACCCAAGCATGAGGCAAAGGAGAATGAGCCAGTCAATGATGCATATCAGGAGGCTTCTGGTGATGAGCCAGTAGCAATTAATTTCTTGGTGAAGAGCACCAACATGAAAGACCAACAAGAGGCAAGCTTCCAAGAATGAATAGAGTACGTATATGTTGGAAACATGTTTGAATCTCCACTCGAATACCAGCCAACTTAGGTAATAGGTAAAAAGAGCAAGTCACCATTTCTCTTTTCCATTTAGCTACTTACTTGGTGCCATAAGTCTTCTTACTAGGAAGGGGACTTAAGAAGTTTTCCATTTGATCCAAGAGGGAATTAAAAAAATGCCTGGTTAGTTGTACATAATAGTTTGTTTCAGTTTTCTTCTCCTGCTTTTTGTAAGTGTAGTTTGCACAATTAATTGTTTTTAGCCTTGTGTGTTTCCCTTTGTGTGTGGGGGTGAAAGCTTCAAGTGTGATTCTAGGATCTCGAGGGCTGTTGTGAACTCTCTCCAAAGTTACCATCTGACTCCACACGTAATGGATATTCAAAGGCAACTAGGTCCTAAGCATAGCAGGCACGCTTTCCCTGTGAGTCACCAATCTATTGACCAATTTTTGCCCACAGGCCAAAATTGTTCACCTTCTTTCTTCACTATTCGAAGACAATTATTTCAGGGTGCACAAGTTCATGTTAGTATTTCTCTGCTTGGTTCAGGCTAAAAGTTTCATCACTCAGTTCAAAGTATCTCAATCCATATGTGTTGAACCTTCATACCGTTGAACCGTTGAACCAAATTTTGGTTCAATAGACAAAGTTTAATGTACTTGGTTCAATGGCCTAAGCTCAAAAAAAGGTTCAATGGAAAGGTTCGTTAGTCTTGGTTCAATAGGGAATCAGCGTGAAATGGTTGAACCTTGAACCATTAAACCAAATCTGGGTTCAACGGGCTTGGTTCAACATGGAAGTTCAAGCGGCTTAGTTCAAGTCAAGGGTTCAACATTTGGTTCAACGAAAAGTTCAATGGAAGGGTTCAAAGGTTCATTGGCATGCTTGGTTGAACCATTGAACTGTTGAACCTTTTTGGTTCAACAGCTTGGTTCAATAGGATGGTTCAACGTATGGTTCAAGGGTATGCCCTTGAACCAATGGGCAGTCAATAGTCAAATGACCTTTTCAGAGGGCTGACACTTCAGTGATTTCAAAGATTCAGGCAATTCATAATAAGGAATAGGCCGAATAGGATCCCCATAGACAATTTGTTCACAGAAATACACACTCAAAGCTCAAAGTCAAAGCAGAATAATTTCCATGAACATTTTGTCTGTGGAAAATACAGTGAAGCCATAAGACCCAAGGAAATTGTCCATGGAAAAAATACCTGCGGGAGCCTGAGAGGACTTAATGAAGGCAGAAAAGCCACAGGTACTTGAGGAGATGCCACATGGACCCGATGACGGCTATGAGGCTATCAAATTTAAAAGAATAGGATAACTATTGATATTCAAAGCATGATAGCCATGGAAGCATCAATTTTAGTGAAATGGAATAACCATTTGTTTTCAAATGGGAAGCGCTAGCTAGGAAAGAGCTCAGAATGTAGTGACCTGCCACTATGTTCGCCCAAGGGGCCAAGTGGCCAAAAAAGACAAAATTTCACGTGATAAGTAGAGTGACAAGGCAGGGAGTAGTCAAGCAGTCTAAGTGGCATAAACAAGGCAATTTATTTCCTGATGGCATGAACAACAAATGGCCAGAGTGATAGGTAGGTGATGACTGAGCAGTTAAGTTCGATTGGCACAAATTGGAGAAGTGACTTTGACAAGTGAAATAGTGTCAGCAAATTGATCATTTGGAATGATAGCAGCCAGTAGTGAAACCACTTTCTCTATTTCACATTAAATTGGAAGGCAAACCATGTAAGTCACCCAAGTAGGAAATGTAAGTCTTGAGCAGACAAAAGGTGCAGTCCATTTAATTCCTGGAGTGACTTGTTCTTCCCAATGAGAGATGTGATAGGCCAACTTGTCAAAGAAGTGTCAAGTTCTCTTCTTGCTTTTCTCATATATATCATGAAATTCTCATTATTAATGGATCTTCCACATTTGTAAAGGTTTTAGCTTTGCAAAATTTCACCTGGATCAATACAAATGCAGTTTTTTTACCTCCATTTGGATAGACATTTCTGTGTATGCATTGAATGTTTGCTATTATCTAGTCATTGTCTTTTGATGCTCTCACAGGTTCAACATAGTAGACCTACTAGTTACAAGGCCATTGTTGTAGCTGATAGGAGAAGAGCAGTATTTGGGAGTGAAGGAGCAAAATAAATTACTTCATAAGCATGTGTTTCACAGCACCTTACATGATCTCTATTTTGGATTTTCCATTGAAGCCTCCCTACTAGTTTTAGCAACCTAGTCCTTCTTCCAAGTACATAGTGTATGTATGCATATTCTTGATTTCAAGAGTGGATGTGTGAAGGTCAAACTTATTTTGGTGTATCACCTCTTTAGAGTAGGTTGTTTGTTTTCTGCATTTCTTCTCCCTTTTCATCCCCCCCTTTATTTTATATATATATATATATATATATATATATATATATATATATATATATATATATATATATATATATATATATATTTCACTACCTGAAACAAACACAATGCATCAAAGGGAGCTAGCCCTAATCTAGAGACTCTCCTCTCCTGCTTCATTGTCCCACAGGCAAGAGAGGAGTTTCCATGTTGTGAGGAGAGGGCAAGAACTTGTTTTCCTGCCATTGGGTGCAATCTCTTGCATCAATAGTATGTTTCATAGGATGATATATGTGTTTCAAGTTGGTATGTTTGAGGGGGAGTATGATATTTCTCTACATATGAATTTTTAGGTCTTGAATTTGTGTCTACAAAAATTTATGGGCTTTGCAAGTTCTAGGTAGGGTTACATGGAGTCTAGACAGGTCTAATGTGAATATTTGATGTTTCTGGTCATTTTATACAAAATACCAAGGTATGGTTATTATCATATGATTTTTTTAGATGTTTATAATCATATTTCGTTTTTTTAGTATGGATTAAAAACATCTGTTGGTGATCATGGGATTGGCTTTTGAGAGAAAATTTGAAGGCAAGTTTGAAGGTCATTCATGGTATGTGAAGATTTGAAGATGCTCAAAAGTTGTAATAGTTAAAAGATATTATGGGAATTCCCTCTCAAATTTTTCTTCATATGGTTCATCATATTTTATTACTTTTGTGTATTCTTTATTCATTCACTGCAGTGCTTGGCTGAAGAGAGTGTTGGCATGTGGCTAGAGAAAGTTGTCCAGGCAAAGAAGAGGTAGGATCAAGGTAAGGGGGAGTTTGTATCATATTTATAATATGTTCCTATCCTATTGATGGTGTTTTCAAGTCCTTAGTATAATTTTGTGCCTAATTTGTCATTGTGTCAAAGGGGGAGAAAGTTCTTATTTTGGGAGTGTTTGAAGAAAGAGAAGGAAGGTGAGCTGTATATTATTTCATGAGGGTGTTGACATTAATGACAAAAGGGGTGATTGTTATATAATTATCAATGATGTCATGGTAATATCATATATGTATCTTAGTGAGTGTATTAAGTTTTTTGATATCCTAAGTGACAATCACAAAGTGTGTAATGTGATTTTCCTAGTATGCTTGAAGGAGGCTTGGTTGATCTTCAATTTTGGCATGGTTTGAGATGATTAGGGATGAGTCTAAAATATTGAGAATGTGAAAAGGATAATACCATAGGTCAAGGATGGTTGTAGATATTTTTTACATGAGTGGAATTTACCCAGCTCTTCATTATGTTAATCTATACATTTTGGGTCTTATGGAAAATAAATCTAAATGAGCAAATTGATGACATCACCATTGTCATGTGTGGATGAGTAAGGGGGATTTGGTCATATGTTTATGATCAAATTTATGACTAGTTTATATGTAATAAATATTATTTCATTTGATGAAGTGAAACATAAGATATGAAATTACAAAGTTGGGCTCCCAGGTAGTTTGATAGTGTTTTCCCATACTTAGCCAAATTTGCATATGGAAAGAAAAATCAAAGTAAGCATATTGATGAAGTAATATTTCACACATGTGAAGGTGTCAAGATAAGTTGAGAATATTATATTTTTCATTATTATTCCTATTTTATATTCAATAAAATTTAGTTCATGTGATGAAGTGCATCAAAATATATGCATGTGCAAAGTTAGCCTTCCAGGCAGTTCTAGGTATAGTTGGCTTTGTGGTAGAAAAATCTGAGTGAGAAGATTAATGGCATTATGTATTGCATGTATGAATGTTCAAGGAGAATATTTATATAAGGATATATTATCATATGTGAGGAGATCATATGGTGCAAATTTTATATCATGCATCTAATTTTAGCAAAAGTTATTGAGGTCCAAAGTTGGCCTTCCATGCAGATTGGAATGGTTCCCATACTTAATTGATTTTGCAAGAGATAAAGATCAGGACCAAATGAATATCTAATGGTTCATGGGTAATCATAGAAATTGATATAATAGTGAATATTGAGTTATATCATTTCAAAAAATTTAATGTTTAACATAGATAAAGATTGAGCTTACATACAAGAGATCGATAGAGCGTGCTTACTCCAAGATGTCAAGATGCAGCAAGATGGTGCCAAGTGTTCAATGTTTAATGTTGAGCAAAGATAAAGATCAAGATTATTCTAAGGATAAATGCTGATAAGCTTTCCATACTGATTGATATCAATGGTTAATATTAAATTTAAAAGGTCAAAGTGATATTTGTCTAGAATTTTTAAAGCAAGGACAATCTTGAAGAGATCGATGGTACATGTGTGGTCAAGATTGCATGAGATGAGGTCAATTGTTAGAATTTTAACATTTGGGTAGTGGATTAATATGATTTAAATTTAGAATAATATCAATGGTTTGTATTTAATCCAATAATCAAGTACATGAGATGATATCATGGTGTATTAAGTTTAACTATGACTGTTTGAATTCAAATTTCTGAATTTAACAAAGGAAAGACTAGTGTTTGGTTTTTGGTCCATATATTTTGATATAGGTAGAATTTGATCATGGTGTAAAAATAAATTATAATAATCCAAGGTGCATCTATAAATATATATTTTAAGATGTGAAAGTGTGTATAATAAAGTTTATATAGGTTTAAAGTTAAGTATGTTTTCATGTTTATTTTCCAAGTGACCTGAGAAGGATAATTGAGCTTATTTTGATATTTCATGTTGTATTTGATATTTTATACTATTTTATACTCTATGCAGATTATATATATTTATTTTTTAGGTGTGATATATCATATAAATTATGAATATAGGGTTAAAAGTTGATAGTGTTTTCATTCATAATGACTATGTACAGAGAAGTGTTTGAGCTAATTAGGGGTTAAAAGAAGGGTGCTATGATGAATTTTAGAACTTAAATGAAACATATATATCATTTATAATGGTTCCATATGTTTTAAATTGTTCCTTTATTCTCAAATAAGTGTCAAAGAGGTGAATGGGTCATCATAGGAACTAAAACATGACTTAGGATTATTTGAAAGAGAGTTGTGCTTAAGTATAACCCATGTAAGATGCCTTAATGGTGAAGGAATGTGTTTTTTTATGATAAGTAAGATTTTTTACATGATATTTCATTAATTATTTATAAATAGTGAAACTAAATGTGATGGTTTATAGATTTATAATAGGTGTGTGTATGTGAGAGTTGTGGAGCGAAGGAGAGGGAAAGTGCCCAGTAGATGAGTTGATGAGAAAAGCAAATTAAATACTATTTTTATGAATTTTAGTTCATGTTTATTATGTTATTATAGTTATATTTTAGGTTTAACATGAGAGAAGATGTCTAGGATGATCCAAAAGAATGTTTTGGATGCTTTGAGTGTGAAGAGTTGAAGAGAGCTGATATACTTTATATCTCCATTAGATTGGCATGCAATAAATGTTTAGGATATGTTGTGTTCATAGGTGTTGTTATGGATGCTCAAAATCTAGGGGGTTGTATCCTCATTTCAAGGTGAAACTTGTTAAAGGTTGATTTTTTGTGGCAAATCAATTAGTTAAGTGTAGTATCTCCTTGTGGGATTATTATCTCACTAAAATAAGGGATGGTAGTTCCTTGATCAGTTGAAGCTAGTCTAAACTGGTTATTATTATTATAAGATAGTATTCCAATTACAATTTATAGTGGGTTATCTCCCCCAAGAGGGTTTACCACATATGTCATGTGTTATGTTCTTGATCTTGCATTATTTCTCTTATTCATTGCTTTAAATGAGGTGTATGCTTCATGAATGCTTGTGATAATTGATTAATATTTTGAAAGTATTAATTTGTATTTGGATTATTTTGGATCATTGATTCACTCCCATTCTCAATGATTATATCTCTAAAAAAAACCTTGGCATATCTTGGAACATGTTGGAAGTCTCAAAATACACTTTATTTCTTCAAATTAGCAAAGGCAACTATTACCTTAATATTTTAAAAATTATCGCAACCTTTTCTAAAAATGAAATAATGATGTTTTAACTTGACCATATCATGTATTTATAAGTCTTCATACACCATAAGACATTATATCATCTTGGATGTCAACATACTAATGTTCCACCATGATTCAACGTACCTTGACCTTTATAAAGTAACCTTACCTCTGTAAAACTTACCTTAATCTCTACACAACTAAAATAAGACCTTCATGAAACATAAAATTATAAGATTAAGGAAATTACTCACTATTATAGACCATGTAATATACCTTAAGATGATCCAAAATTTAATAATACATCCTTTCTATGACCAAGTTTGACCAAGTTTAACCAATAGACTAATACAAAGACTCTCAAAAGGCTACTAACAAGGTTAAACAAGTCTAAAATGAAAGTTTAAAATTTACCTCAATCATGGTATCTTATTTTATCCAACATATTTGGTGACCTCCTGGGATATCATGTTTTTTATGCATCTAGAATGATTACCTTCTTACCTCTATTAGGATATAGAGTCAACTTAGCTCAACACAGATTGAAATAGACCTTGAGACTTGAATTCAAACCTCTTGAGAAGAAATAAATAGCTGATTATCTTGAAATCACACTACAATAAAATAATAAAACACACCAACAATACAACCAAGAAAAACAAAGCACTTATTGTGCTAAGAAGCACATACGGAAGACAAAATAAGAAACTACTATGTACAACTAACCTCTAAGAATTGATCATTCTAGATGAAAATGGAAACTCATTAAGGCATATTCATGTGATGAGTGAGTATGATCTTTAAGGTGATATTCAAACTTTTTTCTTAATTTGGTAGCTCTTTTCTTGATCACCACCAACTTTGACTTATCCTCAAAAGGATCAAAAATAATAAACATATCTCCAACAAAGAAAAATTCATCTTGAAGCTCAAATTTCACCTCATACTATTGTCCATCCTTAACAATGTAATATACCTATAAATTTATCACACTTTTATTTTTAAATTCATAAACAACTTCAAATTCTATTGGATCATTAAGCTCCACCTCTTGCTCATCTTGAAGAGTATCATATTCATCATGATCTTGAACCTCTTGATGATGGCTTGTAGGACTTATTGGATTTCTATGAGATTTTTAATTCTCGTCAAAAAATTCATATTGTTCTTATAGATGTGTTAACCTCTCAAGATCTTTATATTATTTTAAACATGTACACATAGGATTACCACATGTCTGTAAGAGCATCTTGAACCTGTTCATGAGATTCAACAAGATCAGCCACCAAGATTTTCTCTTCAAGATATTTATCATTTTAATTGGGAAAATTATTCATGTTAGCATTATCCTCATGGAATATAGGTGTACTATCTAAAATTGAGCAAAATGTTTCTAGTTGTTCCCAAAAGGAAGCCTCTTCTTGGTAACTTGAAATCATGTCCACTTCAATCTCATTATTACCATTCTCTTTAGGTAAAAAATTATAATCAAGTTATTAAAATTATTTAATAGACTCATGACATAGCTAAAACTTTTATTCTTCAATATCTATCTCTTGTTCATGAGGCTCAACAAGGATAAGAACCAAAGTGTCTTCATGAAGACTCACCTCATGCTCATTTATAACTTTCTCAATTATTGTATGATCATCTTTACCTTTATCAAGAATCAATTCATAATAACTATATTGGTATTCTTATTCCTCCATGAATAATGGAATATCATCTACCCATTCAAGGTTCAATTCAACATGTTTCTTTTGTATCATATCTGATTTATCCTCTTGTAAGAGGATTCTAACTTCATGTTGGAGTTCACCTTCATGTTATAGAGGAATCACATGCTGTCCAAGCAAGTTAAATTATTCCATGAAATTATGGTATAGCTACTACCATACCTAATCAAGATCTTCTTCTTCACATTTTTCAATGGAATCACTTTGATTAGAGGATACTATTGTGTTACCTTTCACTCATCCATAAATACCATCTTCTTCTTTATCCTTGAAGACTAATTTTATTCCTTCTTGAAAAATGGGAATAATAATAAATATATCTTCATCATACACACTCGAATCACTCTCTTCATATCCTTTTTGAGGCTCAATTGTGTTTAACTGGTTGTTATTCTCAAGGATAGCCACCTAATCATTATTTACTGACAAGACCTCTTTCTCAATTGAATACTCAAATCATGTCATCAATGTAATTGGTTCTCCTTCACAAAAGGAGGGGATGGGAGAGAAAGAGACTTACTTGGTTTTCTTGATACTTGATAGAGTGTCATTCCAGCTTAGGACTTTGGGAGTGATAGATTGATTATATTGTTCTTATAGAGATGAAGAAGCGAATGATGTTGAGGATTCTACATTATTCTAATTCCACTCCTCAATAAATTTATAAAACTTTGGTGTGTCTTGAACTTAATGGATAGATGTAACTTTAAGAGTAGGTGAAAGAATTGATGAACTTGAGAGCTCTCTTAACTTGAAATCCATACACTTATCTTTTTATTGACTTTGGATATGCATGGGAGAAGGATCTTTGTCAAGGGTATGCATGACATAATTAGGGGTCTTAGTCTAATAATTTCTCCATGATGGAATGGTTTGATATTATTGAGGAAGAAAGGATGTATATTTCATAGGCATGGGCCTTTATTGATAGTAAGTTGTAAGTTGGGTTGGAATTAGAGAAAAATAAGGTTGATTAGGAGTGGGATAAGGCATATAATATTGAATGTATTGCATTTTATACCTCTCTTCAAGTACTAGTCTATTCTCAATATATTTAATCAATCCTCTTATTTTCAAAACTTCATCAATTGGCATATGTTGATTCATTCTCTCAATATCTACCCACTTATTCTTGATCAACTGTAAAAAACTTTTATACTTTAGAATGATCTCACTTTGATTAGAAGCGGTAGGGACAATTATTCCAAACACTTTTTTTATTAATATCCCTCATTTGAATATCATATTCTAATATATATTTTTTTAATGACTGAGTAAGATAATCATAACTTTGACAAAGTTGACTAGATAGACAAGAAAGCTACCAAAGAGGCTGAGTTTGATTGGGAGAAGGCATATAAGTCTAATGAGAACATTGGTTAGGTTGGCATGATTCTATTTTATATCCACTTGGGGTGAATCCATGAATGCTATCATCTTGATATAAAGAATGTGAAGCCATAAAGCATGTATTTTGACCAAAATAATGATGAGAATACATTCCAATTTCTTATTTTCAAACACTTCAGCTACTTATACCAGCTGAAATTCACTTAGAGTCACCATTTATGCTTGTTTTCATGCCTTAAAAGTCTAATAAATTGAAGAGAAACACCAAAAAATATTCAATGGGATTAAATCTTTGTCCCACTAGGCATGCCATAACTATTATCATAAAAATTTGTACCCTTGAGGAGGTTGTTCAAGCCTCCTCACTTAAGTGATAGCATGTGAACAATACTAGGTTGTGAATGACCTAAATAATGGATTAAAACTTTATATAGGGCTAGCTCCCTTGATTCTCTCACCTAGAATCCATACTAACTATATTGATTACAAGGGAAAATGGATAGGAATACATGAAAACAAAATAAATGAGAGAGATGATGCATAAAATTTTCTCCTCCACTTAATTATTATGCACTAAGAACATGAACCATAACTAAATTTAATTGTATAACACAAGTGGGGTCTCTAAACATGAGTCTTTCACATAGGTCTATAACATAATTCATAAACTAAGGGATTTGATTAAGAGGTCCCTAAAGACACTAATTAATGATTATAGTTTTAATCCATCCAAATTTATTTAAATTCACTCCATATGACCTGAAAATTTAATCCATCACTTGCAAAGAGGTAAACATGACAATGACAAATGAGAGGAAGTAGCATGCTATTACTATCATTTATCAACTAAATGAACATAAACTAGTTACAACCTAAGATAAGTCTATAAATTAGTTTTATTCATATTAAAGGTAAAGTATAAATTTTCATTTGGATAGGGTTATGCCATATCCAATAAAAGGATTTCAAACAATTCCAAAATTAGGCATACATATAGGATAAGGAAGAAGAGAGCAAGAGAAGTGAAGTGTAAAGAGATAATGATAGATATGAATCAATCATGGAAAAAATTAAAATAAAGATTGAAATATGAAAGTATATTTATGAATTACTTCTTCAATAATTGTGTGTTCCATTTGATGACATCTTGAGCAAGTTGGTGCAGGAGTTATGCTTGGCTTAGTGACTCACCCTTGAGTACTTAAAACTGCCTCTTGAAGTGATAATGAAGTTACCAATCATCCTATTTGGGTATAAATACCTTGTAAACTTATTTAAAATCTATAATCAATTATATTTCCACCATTTTTCTACAATTTTCTTCATAGTTCTCCCATTTTCTCTCTTGGAGGCCTAATCCTTGTAGTCTTGTTTTAGATCAAAACTCATTTATTTGAGAAATAATTAACACTTACATGTAAAATACGATCATATTTGGGTACCCATTATCCCCTTACATATTCACCCAAAATTTTAGGTACTAAATCCCAAGGTAGATACACTTTCTCAATACATACCTTTCCTAATTAGGCCTAATTAGACCAAATGCAAGCATATAGTCCTATAGACCATATAAATCCATAAAATACAACCTAAATACCAAAATAATAATTTAGGTAACATAAAAATATTTATTATGACAAATTTTAAAGATATTTTATGTGTTTAAATTCAAATTAGGTGAGTTGTAAGGTTTTTAGCCCTAGTTGGAAAAAATTGCAAGCCTGAGCAGGCCAAGAGCTAAAAGAAATGGATATATAGAGTTTTAAACCGTTTAAAACCAAAATATTTTTTTAATTTATTAAAAAAATCCCCTAAACTCCCAAATTAGTCTTTGAAGATCAAACTTCAAAACCCTCCAATCACACTAATGTTTCCTAATTTTATGTGCATTTTGGACTGTACAATAGGTTGCAGGTGTTTTTTTGGTATTTTATCAACTTAAAATAATTATAAAAACCCTATATGGTTTATTATGGCTCATTAAAACCTAATATATAAATATAAAATCCAAACTCAATATAAGCCATGGAATATTTTCATGAATTCCTGAAAATAGGCTTAGAAAAAGGCTCTTAACAAGTTTGAAAGGTCTTGTTTTCGTTTGGTATTTGTAAGGTTAAATAATGAGTAATTTATTATAATTATTATCATTTTTATACCTCTTAAATAATTTTTTAAAATATCATTTAGGCTCTCACTCTTCATTTTCATCTTAAAATAAACATATGCATACAAGGTTTGCTCTTTTTGATTGAGAATGTTGACCTATAGGTCTACAAACCTATAATTTCTCATCTATCCTATTTTAATCACTTTATGAGGTTATATTTGGTCATTAAATCAAATTATATTTATTTTTTACCTTATATAACAATTTAAAAGGCCAGAATCCTTATTTAACACCATAAATTGCCTTAACATACTTAGTCTTGCTTACAAAACACTAGACTGTTGTATATAGGTTTGTACCCTATTGGTGAACTTAAATAATGGTCTTGTGGGTTTTGGAAATTAGTTTTTATTATTATTATAGTCTCTTATCTCTAATAATTAAGTGTTTTGATACTCCTTTCAACTATGTTATCATTTAAACCTTAAAAGTGAATGTTCATAATAACTTATCCCTTGCCTTGGACGGTTATAAATTAACAGTTAGGATTGTATATACATTAAATTAATGTTTGGGAACACTATAGGAGTTATAATAGTGGATATTTCCTTGATTAAGGTCATAATTAACATTCTTTGCCTTTTTATATGTCTATTAACTATTTTTTGATAGTTGAGACCTTGTAAGAGAGTACAAACCAATATTTCTAAAGGACTATATCCTATAATCTTGTACTAAACTTGTTTATTGAGTAAAAAAACCTATAATAAACATTAATCCCTTTAGAATCAATAGTCTTGAAACCTCCTTCAACAAGGTCTTCACCAAAACACCATTTAACTTGACTAAATCAATTATTTGGTGGATTCACTAGTCCCACACAATGAACAAAGAATAATAAGAGATTACATTATTTGATATTCAGGTCAAACACCATGGATTTATCTTTCCTAGGAACTTTTGATAACCACCTATACGAATTCTAATTCACAGTCGACATGCTTACTAATATCTTTGAAATTTGACCCTATTGGAGCTTAAAGAAGGCCTAAATAAGGTAGAGGAATCTTAAGGGAGGTTATTAAAATGTTATCCTTCCAAAAATAAAATTATTATATGCCAAAATATGCCATATTTCTTAAAATTATTGTCTTCCACCTTCAAAACAATAAAAACATAACATTTTTACTATCTTGGCTACCCACACATGCCAAATGATAGTGGAAAAGGATGTGAAAATGATATTTAGACCTATTACCTTAATTTATTAAAATTATAAAAGGAAAATATTACCTTAATATTTCCAAAACTATCTCAACCTTTGCTAAACATGAAATAATGATGTTTTCACTTGATCATATCATGTGTTTAGAAGTCTTTATCCACCATAAGGCATTGTATCACCTTGCAGGTCAAAATACCGATGTTCCACCATGGGTCAACATACCTTGACCTTTGTAAAGTAACCTTAACTTTTTAAAACTTACCTTAATCTCTCCAAAACTTAAATAATACCTTCATGAAGGATAAATGATAAGACTAAGGAAATGGCTCACTCTTATAGACCATGAAATCAACCTTGAGATGGTAAAACATTTGATAAGATATCCTTGATATTACCAATTTTTACTAATAGACAAATATAAAGACTTTTAAAAGGCTACTTACAAGGTTTAACAAGACTAGAAGAAAAAATTAAAATTTTCCTCAATCATGGTAGCTAATTTTGGATAATAAGTTCCTTAGATGGCCCTACTACTATTGTTATTAGATATTAATTGTAGGTTTATTTTTTAATTACTTAATAGAGGAAAAAACAATCATGTCAAAATATAAATCAACACATTTACCTCTCCATCCTCATCATCCATTGTATTTTATAAGGTCATGATTTTAGATTCATCTTACACCTCTGTCTATGTTGTCGTGTACTCGATGTCCAAGGTTTATATTATAGCATTGCTAGACAATGCTACTTGTGGATATAAAAGGTGTGTATATTTTTTAATTTTAAATATAAAGGGTGTTCCCTCAACTTACTATTTATACACAACCATATTCACTCTATGATTGTTTTCTAATATCTCCAAGGTCACTTTAATCATTTGCATGATGTGCCCCACCTTATGCTTCCTAGGTTTCAAGGTGATTTATCCTTTTAAGGTTTTACTAAAAAAATACTATGTTTAGATCAAAGAGTATGAAATGCCTAAATCAAATAAATAAATATGTAATAATTAAGTACAAATTTATTTTGACCTTTGACCTTGTTTGAATTTATAATAATATTAATAAATAGGCATAAATAAAGACTTAGATGAAAACTAAATGTCTTAAATGATCTAGGTTTTGAAAGTTGATATTTGGGTAGTAATCTATGTTATTAGGATATTAGTGTTCATCTACTGACTAGACAATAGTGCTCAGTATGGAAAATAGTACTATTTATGTGTAGTGTCCTCAATGTGGTGATAATGTCCCCTATGAGGGACTATTCCTATTTTCTAGGAGCCTATGTGCATGTGTTTATAGGTCATGTTCTTGCATGATCAAAAATTGTAGCTCTATGTTGTACATATAAAACCTAATTTAGTGTGTATACCCTAGTATCCTTACAAGTATGACTTGATTAATAATTTTATGTGTGTTAGTAGGATGGATTGGGCATCCTTAACACCCCACTATGTAGAGAGTTGCCTACATACCAATACTTCAAAGAGGGGTCAAGTCCAATGTAATTTTCCTACCTAGTGCTTGATGTATGTGCAAGATAATGCTAGAATGAGAGTGGCCTTAGATGCCTTAAATATGATTGAGCTTTTAAATTCTTAATAACTATAAATAGGGTTATTATAGATGGTAGTATGCAAAAATTAGGGCAGAATAAGGATAAAATATCTTCATTTTTTACAACTTTGTCTTTGGTTTGAATAATTTTTGTAGATATTTTCCATCTAGTGAATAGAGGTGAATTGGACCTATATTTATAGGTTTATGTTACTTATGTGGATAATAAAATTAGATTAATCTAACCTTAGGATGGGCACACATTTTAAAAACTATCCATTGGGAAGATGTATGGATAAGGATAATAGTGCCCAGTTGGGGACACTAGTGCCATGTGGCTATAGCGTCCCTAATGTGGCACTAATGTCCTTTTTGTAGACTATGAATAAATTTACATTAGGATCTGAGATGATGGTTCTAGGACTATGTTATGATTGGTTATAGGTGACTATGGTATGTTGAATGACTGGAAAAGTATGTCTAATGCTCAAGGATATGTCTAATGTCTAGACTAGGTGTAGGGTAACTTAAGTGACTCTATTAACATCCAATACCACTTTTAGGTGATTAAATTTCCCCCACCACCCTTTATTCTAGTAATGTAACAAAGTGAAATGATTAGTATAAAGGAAAAAGGATCATACTTGGACTTACCTTGGAAGTGAAGCCTATGTAGCTGAGTTTTAATATGTAAATCTAGGTCTACGTATGTGAAACATGATCCAAATAAATATCCTATAATGAAACATTAAAAAATAAATCCTTTCTTAAGAAATGGTCAAAAATAAAAGACTATGCTGAAATGAAATAACTGAGTAAAGATGATTAAGAGAGAAAAAGAGTAAATACACCTCATCAAGTACACAAATCAATACATGAACTTGGTGATAACCTATGTGTGTGAGTGTACATAGTTATCATATCATTGAATAACTTTATTTGAGTTGATGGAATTATCAATATTCATGTGGGTGGCTCAAGAACTCATTCCATTTTTGACTCCATCATTGCCCACCCTTGCTTGGTGGATATTAATCTCGATGAATAGATTGGATAAGATTGTAAGTGAGACTAACCCTCTCATGTAGGTAGATCAATAACTCAAGTAGGCCATGAATCCATCATTTCCCACATATGTGAAGTAGATGCATCTATAACTAAACTCTATAAAGTTCTAAAAGTATCTAAATGGGTAAATCTAACTATATATTTTGCTCTATAGCCACTCAAGCATATTAGGTGGTTATGAGCCACTCAAGAATGTCAACCATTATATATGGAGTAAGGCATGAATTTGGTGAAAAATTATAATGTGATAGAAAGTGTATACAACATAGAGAATGACATGGAATTTTTCATTCCATTTGATCAACCTGTCTAATGTTGAGTATATGGAAACTAGGTGTCGCACACATGCCACCAATATGGTATCTGACTATACTAAATATGAATCAATTATGTAATAACTAAATCTATGTAACTAATTTCAATTTATGAGTGATAATGTCATGCATGATGCCCCCAAATCTAATAAATTAGTATGAACTTGATCTAAAATGAATATATATGAGCTAAATCTAAACAAAATTTCTAAACATGTGATTGTATCTATGAAAATATATATTATACTTGTATTAATTTGAATGATCTAAACTATCCTAAAGTTAGGGGTACTAGATAGTAGTGTCATGTAGTAAATATTATAACCCTATGGTATTAGTGTCCTAATATAGGTACTAATGTCTCCCTAGTCTAATTTCTATGTGATCTGAACTAACTACTAAGTCTCTATTATGTTCTATGTTGTCCTTGAGTCTAACTTCTAAAATTGAGCTTGTGTACTAAAATTTATCAATGAAAAGCAAAGTAAGATCTTGATATCTATGAAAAACCCCTTTAAATTCCCCCTCTTTTGAGGGTATTATTAAATCTATGCAAAAACTACCCTCTAAAAAAGTAGCTCTATAAATGTGTTAGTCAAAGCATGTGCAAGATATCCCAATATAATGTAAAAACATAACTTTGGAATGTAAATGTATTTGAGCATAAGTATATAATGTAAGATGTATATTGTAATGTATCATTGCATAAGGGTGTCAAGATATATGTAAGCAATGTATATAGTATCAAAATCTGAGTAACTACCTAAGGGGATGGGGCATGATCTCCATCAAGGCTCCCAAGTAGGATAAGGTATATGCATGACATCCCTCATGTCATAAAAAAATTGTGTGTGTGTGTGTGTGTGTGTGTGTGTGTGTGTGTGTGTGTGTGTGTGTGTGTGTGTGTGTGTGTGTGTGTGTGTGTGTGTGTGTAATAAGAAAATACAAGTGTCATGGAGTAGAATCATATAAGGAAGCAAACATACAAGCACATGAGGTGTGAAAAATGTATTATAAGGGGCCACAATATAAGGGACATAGGCATATTTCATTAAATCTGATAATGAAGACATAAAAAGACATTTTAAAATGTTCACACACACAAAACAAGTAATTTGGCATAGAGCCACATAGGATATGTTCAAATGTATATATATAGAAGCAAGAAACTACACACAAGGGACATGGTCACATGTCCAAGCATATAAGGAAGCAAACATACAAGCACATGAGGTGTGAAAAAGGTATTCTAAGGGGCCACAATATAAGGGACATAGGCATATTTCATTAAATATGATAATGAAGACATAAAAGGACATTTTCAAATGTCCACACACTCAAAAAACAAGTAATTTGGCATAGAGCCGCATAGGATATGTTCAAACGTCTATATATAGAAGCAAGAAACTACACACAAGGGACATGGTCACATGTCTAAGGCATAAAAATAGATAAGTGGCATAAAATCCAAATAAAAATGTCATATCCAAATGCCCTAGAAGATGGAAGAAGCATAAGAAACAAAATCAAGTCTAATATAGGAACTAGAAATGAAAGCATGTATAACTATGTAATAAAAATCTATGTAGATATCAGGATGCATATATATTGAGTCTAACTAGTGATAGTCAGTAAAAAATCTGATCAATTAGGAATACTAATCAATATCAAGATAAATCAATGCATAACTAGAATGTATAGTATGTAAGGATAAAAATTGATTATAGAAACTATGTATGAAATGCCCCCAAGTGTATGGATGTATCAAATGTATAAACTGGATCAGTGTAAATGACCCCAATGGGTAGATGATAGTTGGTCTGGATCAGTTCAAGGGACTAGAGTCATGTCTAAAATCTATAAGTAATTGACAAGAAAAATTAAAGCATATGTGTATGATAAAATTGAACATAATAAGATAGCTAGCAATATGCAATATCTAACAAGTAGTAGAAATGTAAACATAGAAACGCATACAATCTATAAAATTTTATGTTTTTGAAATATTTGAATGTTTTTGTGTTTTGACATGTTATATTATTTTTGTTTTTTCTGAGTATAATTTAAGTACAAGTAAATGAAAATAAACTATGTACAAGAAGTGAGAGAGAAGGAAGTATGTGCAAGGGTAGGAACCATAATAACCAATGAGTCTCATGGGAGACTCACTATCATTGTGGTATGTGTTAAAAATAGGAATGGTAATCTCCCATGCAATGTGATTGTTATGTTGTAGTTGAATGTTGTTAAAATAAGAATCTATGTACTATTCCTCATTGGAATCATAATATTGTTCCACATCAAAATCATAATAACCTAGTGTGATAGAAGGAATTACCTCATTCTATGGAATTGAGCTTTTTGAATTGTGCTTTGGAATATTGATTGTGATTTTTCCCTTTAAAATTGTCCTTCTTGTAGACATATGGTGTTGAGGAGGCTCTTTTTTTATAAAATCTATTTTGAGAATGCTTATTTATTGAGCTTGACTTTGACTTCAAAACTTAGGATCTTGATCTTTTTGTAACATGTCCTATGTGTCTAGATGTTTTACCTTGATAAAATGTATCTATTAATGATGTGCCTTAGGATTCTTGATAAATCCCAAACCCTATTAACCAATATTATCAACTTTTAAAATAAAAGTGATGCCTTGGGCCTATTTTCACAAAACATGACCATGATAATCATTATTTTGTAGATAATTTTGATCAAACCCATATCATATTGAGTGTTGAGCCTACTTTTAGAGAGATAACTTTGATTAATTTATTTATTATTTTTATACTATTTCTTGATCTGATTGTGTTTTTTTAACCTTGTGTTGTTCTAAGTTATGCTTTAGTATCCATTTTGTATTGTTTCAGAATTTGACCCTTATTGAATTGGTATATGTGTCATTTTATGTTGTGTGGATGAAGTGTCACTGTGTGAGTCATTTGTATCCATTATCTATTGTATTCTTCTTTTCAATGCTAAACATAAATCAATGTGGTGTCTATGTATTCTATGATATGCACAAAAAATATTTGGATCTTTTACCTTTGAATATTTTTAAAATCACTAGTTGTAAATGTACTTTGTTGTGATTTTGTGTTCTGATATGTAACATTGTTTGCCACAAATTGACTAGTTGGAGATCATGATTTACACATGCCCTATAGGCCTTTGTCTTATAAATTGATTTTCTAATGTTTTAATATTTTCATTTAGTAGTTGATTTTGATTTTTTAAATCTAAAATTATCTTGTTCATACTCATAAGTTGATCCCTTAGAGTTTTACAATTACAAACCCTAGCTATTTCTAGTTGAATATATAGGCACACACCTGTAGAGAAGAGGTGTAAATAGAATAAGTATGGGGAATAGTGACATTGCTATAGACTATTTCATATCATGGAGGAATTATAGCATGGACCTTGTTATAGGTAAACTATCTATCACCCTAATGGAGATGAAGAGGATGACATTCTTTCTTATACATAAGATATGACACTAACACTTGAAACATAATTATTATCTTATGTGCTAAATATTATGTGTGTATAGGTTTGATTATTAATGGATTTAATTTAACAGAAAGATAACATTCTATGAGATATGACATATATTTTAATTGATATAAAACATCATATATACATGTGTTTATGTCTTTTTTGAGTTCATTCTGAATTAAAGGGAACAAGCATGTAAATGAAATTATTAGACTTTGCAACAAAACGTGATTGGTTTATTCTATCATTATGATCATGATTATATGAATTATAAGATATATGAGTCTTAAATATGAGTTTTGGAAATAAAATATGAGTATAAATAGAAAAGGATGTAAAGACTAAGTGTGTTTAAGGTTAGGGTTTTTGAATCTAGGGTTTATTTACACCAATTTAAATTATATGTTAAATTTATTGAAACCCTAATATGAATTTGATTGTAATTAGATAGGTTGTCTAAAAAAATCAAAAAATTAGAAGTATGCAACCATAAATTTATTGCACAAAATTTTTATTAATGTAACTTAGGTTTTGAATCAATGTTCAAAGTAATACAGATTCACCAAATGATTTAACCTTTTAGGGTTTTGTAATAAAATTCCTATGTTTAGATTAAAGGGGTTAAGATGCTTAAACTAGTTAAATAAATATGTAATAATTAAGTATTAATTTTTTATGACATTTTACCTTGTTTTAATTTTTAATAATAGCAATAAATAGGCATGAATAGAGACTTAGTTAAAAACTAATTCTCATGGATGATCTAGGTTCTAAAAGTTAAGATCTGGGAAATAGCCTATGTTTTCAATAGGATTTTGGTATTCATCTGATCACTAGTAAATAGTGGATATTATGGATATTAGTGACATATATGTGTAGTGTCCTCAATGTGGAACTAATGTCTCCTATGTATGACTATTCCTATTTTTTGGGAACACCTGTGCATGTGTCTATATGTCCTAATCTTGCATGACTTATTGAGTGTGGAGCCCTTTGGGGCTATCACATGACCTTAGGAATATTTATATGATATATGCTATTAAATAATTTAGATCTGATTTATGGTCATATTAAATTTGGTTTAAAGTGTTATAATTCCTGACAACTAGTATCAAAGCCATTGGTTATATTTTACTGAAGTGGTAAATCATAAGAAGGCTATTCGTTTGAGTGGGAGTTATGGGAGAAGAGATTAGATTAAGAGTTGAGAATTTTTATGGTAAGCATTTTGGTTTGTAGAAAATGTATATGGAAGATTACCTATATCATAAGGAGCTACATCTCCCCTTGGAGGGGACAGTAGAACAACTTATAAGTATGAATGATGTGGATTGGTCATTACTTGACAAGAAGGCATTGGTAGCCATATAGTTATGCATTGCATCTTCTATTGCATTTAATATTTTTTATGAGAAAACCACAAAATATCTCATGGATAAACTTGGAAAGTTATATGAGAAACCCTTTGCTTCTAATTAAATTTTTCTTATGAAAGGATTGTTTAACATGAAAATGTCTGAGAATGGCTCAATTGATAATCATATTAATGACTTTAATATGGTTATAAGTATTCTCACTTTAATTGGAATCAAGTTTGATGATAAAGTTAGAGCTTTGCTAATTTTATGTTTTTTGCTTGATAGTTGGGATGGTTTGGTTATGGTTGTCAGTAATGCAATCCCTACCAAGGGAAGATTAAATTTTGAGGATGTTGTAGGTATGATCCTTAACAAGGAGATGTAAAGGAAAATCACTGGTGAATCATATTTAGGTAATTATTTATCCATTTATAATAGAGGAGTAAAAAGGACAAGAACAAAGGCAACTATGGAAAGTCAAAGGGTAGATCTAAGTCAAAATCTAGATCCAGAATGATATGTTGGCATTGTGGGAAGAGTGAATACTTAAAGAAGAATTGTTGGTCACTTTGAGATAAGAATGCCAAAAAGGAGGAAATGAATGAGGTAAATATGACATCAGGTAAATCATGTTAGGATTCCTTAATTCTTTCTTTGGCTAGTTTTTTTGAGTCTTCGGTATTATATTCAGGGGCTTCTTTTCATGCCACCCCACATAGGCATTATTTTATTGATTATGCTCAAGAGAATCTAGGACATGTATATCTTGGTGATGATGAACCATGTGAAATAGTAGGGAAATGTAGAATGGGAACACATGGATACTTAAGGATGTCAGCCACATGCCTATGTTGAGATGGAATTTGGTTCTAGTGGGACAATTGGGTAGTGAGGGATACTAAATAATGTTTACTATAGATTATTGGAAAGTTACCAAAGCTACTCTTGTGATTTTGAGAGGTAAGAAAGTTGGTAATTTATATTTGACTAGGAGTGTTGGCTCTCTTGATTTATTTGTTGCAGATGGAGATCAACTATGTGGCACTATAGGCTTGGTCATATGAGCCATAAGGGTATGAAGATATTAAAAGATAAGTTGCCTAGATTTAAATATCTAGATCTAGAATTTTATGAAAATTGTGTGTATGGGAAATAGAAGCAGGTTAAGTTCATGAAGGTTGGACCCACCAAGAAAGAGTACAAGTTAGAGTTGGTACACTCAGATGTATGGGAACTAGCTTAGGTATCTTATATTGGTGGATCTAATTATTATGTTACTTTTATTGATGTTGCAACTAGGAAAGTTTAGGTTTATTTCATTAAAAAGAAATCTGGTGTATTTAACACTTTTAAAAAGTGGAAATCCTTGGTTAAAAATGAAACAAGTCTCAAGTTGAAATGTCTCAAATTAGATAATGGAGGTGAGTATTGTAGTAATGATTTCTTTGATTATTATTCTAATAATGGAATCCATAGGCAAAGGATAGCTCCAATAACTCCATAGTAGAATGGGGTATCTGAAAGGATGAATATAATAATAATGGAACATGCTAGGAGAATGAGGTTACATGTAGGGTTGCCTTTACAGTTTTGGGGAGAAATAGTTAGCATGATAGTATATTTGATTAATAGAGGACATTTTGTGCCTTTGGATGGAGGCAATCCTAAAAAAAACTTGGTTTGGTACGAATTTTGATTATTATTTTCTTAAAGTCTTTGGATGTGAGGCTTTTTCTCTCATTAATAAAGAGGATGGGACCATGTAAGAGGCTAAATAAGAGAAATACACATTTGTTGGTTATGGTGAGGATGACTTTGGTTTCCATTTATGGAGAATTAAAGATAAGAAAATATTTTGGTTTAGAGATGTAGTCTTTAATGAAAAACTCATGTATAAAGATTAGTTACAAGAATAAGAATAGAAATAGAAAGAGTACATATTATTGGATGACATTGCTGATGGTAGAGTATCTAATGATTCAGTTTAAGAACCTTCTATACAAGGACACCAAACTCTTATGGTAATAATTTATTCTAGGGTAAGAAGATCGCCTTAACATTTTTCTCCTTTGAATTATTTATTACTCACTACAATGTGTAGAAACCTAAATTTGGCCACTGATAACCTCCAACTAGGATTTTGACCAATTTCCACTTAAAATGCATAATTTGGCCTAAAAAAACTAAAGCACATTAAAATATTTGAACCTAATATAGTCAAGTGCTGATTTTGGTAAGGGTGTCCCTAAATGGGGTAGTGTAATTTATGGGCCAGCTAACTTTGATCAGATCATTTTGAGTCAAAATGCCAATTTTGTACTTAGGTGATCTAGATTGCTCTTTCCAATCAAATCTCTTTCATGAGACATGTGCCTTTATTATTTGTTTTTGATAACATCCTAAATGGGATAACATATCCAATGCATCTGACATTGACTTCTAATTCCAATCTAGTCAAATTTTGGACCAATAACAAGGCATTTAGAACAATTTGAGTAATTTATGCACAAAGTGCTTAATCATGCTTAAGAGCTAATTAAATAAAATTAGAGCCTAATTAATAATTCCATGAAAACTTGTTAAATACTTATTTTTGGAAATGAAGATTGAATATCTACATCATCAAGTGACCTCATTTCTTGAGAAGATATCCCTAGGCCATAAATACCATAAATATCAGGATTAATGACCTCCATGCCTCATCAATGCTCTCCATTCCTCTTAATTGCCCCTCTACCTCAAATATTGATGATAATATTTATTAATTTTAATTAAAATTTTTGTTTAATCCTTAGCAACACATTCAATCCTAAGATGGATGGTTCAAGTTGATTCTAATCAATCTCAAAAATATATAAATAAGAGGCCTTGCCACATGAATAAAAAGATTAATTTATGTAAAGTTACCATATAAAATTGATTCCAAGAGATCTCACATGCCAAATTTATGATGAAAAAATATTGAGCCAAGCCAAGCCAAAGCCACAAGGTGCCAAGAAGAAGAGGAGATAACCAAGCCTCCTTTGATGAAGACTTCATGAGCACAAGTTGAGCAAGCTACTCCAACAAACATTTGGAGCTGTTTCTATCGCTAATTCGCTTTTTCAGATTATAAAGAGAGAAGAAACTAAAAGAATAAATGGACAAGGCATGTGAAGTACCTGGATAAAGATCACGCACCGTAATCCAGACGCTTGTGGGCACCCCTCTTTGGCTGTGGAGGAATGACACCTGCAAAGAAAGAAGACTTGGACAAAAAGGCGTTAGATGGATAGATGGTGGGTTGCCAGGCAAAAGCCTGTTCCCAGAAGTATGAGAACTTCCTTAAGGGAGGTCAACCCACTGTTTTGATAAAAGATAAATGACTGATAAAAAGATAGAATGCTAAAATAGACTGAAATGATAGCAAACTGAAAGAGAAAAGGAAGCAAAGGCTTACCTGGAAGAAGCTGTTAGCCTGGTTGCAGTCGCCGGTGTCGGTGGTCCTACCGACGTCAGTTGTTGGGTCTGCCGACATCGGTTAGTCTGCCGACGTCGGTTAGTCTGCCGACGTCGGTGGGGGTAATGATCGGCGTCGATCGGAGTTTAGGCAGGTTCTGGTCGAGTCTGGACAGAGTCTGGTCTAGGCTTGGTCTGTGGACGGGTTTGTGGATGTACAAAGTGGTCTGGGAGAGTCTGGTTTGAGGTAGTCAGGGGGTCTGTGTAGAGATATAGGAGAGTCAAATGGACAGAGAGGGTCAGAGAGATAGAGGAAGCCAATCAGGGAGATAGGAATCCGGGTCTGGGTGACAGTCAGAACTGAGGGAAAGAAGTACTAAATCTAGTTTAGAAATGACTAGAAAGCAAGAAGAAAACAAACAGAGTACTTACCTGTGCCCTGCTGAAGAAGGTGTTGATCTTGTTGCTGGTGATGCCGGATGTGAAGCCTGTTGCTGATGAAGAATCCCTGTTGTTCACTTGCAGAAGCTTGCTGTGTACCTGAGGGAGAGAGTCAGATTGATTGGGAGAGAGGTCAAGTGAAAGGACTGATACAAGGGTCTGATATGAAGGTTGAAGAGTCGGGATGCCAAGGAGAAATGCAGAGATGCGAAGAGAAGCCAAGAGAAGAACCGAGAGAGGAGATAACGGTGAAGAAAACCGTTATGAAGGGTGCCGACGCCGGCAATATCGCCGACATCGGCCGAAGGCTGACCGACGTCGGTGGCTGAAAGGCCGGAGAAAGGCTAAAAATAGCCTTTCATCTGTTTCCCAACGGCTGGGTCAAATGAATGCGAGGATGAAACGGTCGACGGGGGTTAAATGGGCGAGTGAAGAGATTGGAATGGGAGTCTAAGGAATTAAATGGCCATGTGGGGAATAAAGGGGATCCAAGGAGGGTATCCTAGGGTGGCGAGGTCGCAAGGAGAGGGAAAAAAGGGACTTATTAATTAAAAATAGATGATTATTTTCAATTAATAAGACCTAGGTAGGTTAGGGATAGTCGAAGTGGCAAGGGACCAAGGGGAGAGAGGAAGACCAAGGGTTAGACACTTTTTAGGTGTCTACAGGAGCATCTAAGGAAGGTGAAGAATTCTTGTTTTTTATTTATTTTTTAGTTGTGATTTTAATTTTTTGTTGTTATTAATCTCACCCTAATAACTAGGCCTAGATATGTATGGTAGTTAGTGTGTTTTTATTAACTTGTTTTCATTTTGAGACTAATACAATACTAGTCACCTCTCTTGAGTCAAATTCCTAGTTCACATAATGGCATGCCTGGTGGGATGTGAATAGCTTCACAAAATTGATCACAATACTCACTCAAGAAACTCATTAACTTTTATTATGTAGAATCTTGGAGTGACTCAAAAGAGTGAAAAAATCAAGAAAAACATATTTTTTTGTAAGAGGCAATTTTGACTAGACACAGTTGTAGAATTGTCCTACAACTCATGGGTTTATATAACCAAGTCACGGTATTTTGACTAAATTTTTAGTGGTTAAGTGAAAATACCACTACTTGTAAATTTTTGGTATTGATTTGGAACTCACGGTATTGTCACTGCAAGTCACGATATTGTGTTCTAACTATTTTATTTGTCTATGTTTGTATGTCTGGTAGCAATATTGACAATACCACTACTCACAAATAGTGATATTACAATCTTGATACTAAAAAGTAATCATATTTCAATCTTACTACTCATAAGTAGTGATATTGCAATCCCACTACTCTCAAGTGGTGGTATTATAGTGTGTAGAACAAGCCATTTTCTACAGCTTTGTTTGGGGTCATCCAAACTCCGTTTTTGATGATTTTTTTAAAACCAAGTGTTTTTTTATAAATTTTCATAATATGTCATTATTTTATCCTAATATTGTATACTTTTTTCATAAAACCTCATTTTATACCAATTAGTAGGATTGTGACCTTGAGTGGTGAGATTGTTGTTTGAAATACCACAACTCTTAAAGTTATGGGATTGTTATACAACTCATGGAATCATCAAATAGATTCAAGGTATTGTGATAAATCATTATGATTTGGTTACAATACCACAATGCTTAAATTTATGGGATTGTCCTACAACTTATGGTATTGCTCTATGGAGTAGCGGGATTACATTGTGCAAAAAACTTGAGACTTCATTTTTTGAAGTTCATTGTTTCAAGCTGAATTTAGCTTCAAGACTGAAGGCCTTGATAACATTTTTCTTGTAGTACCAACTTGGAAAATTTATAAAACATGTTTAGATCATCTTTTTCATGCTTTAAAATAAACTAGGAGCATTATTTTGGTGCTTAATATAACATTTAAGTGCTTAAGTAATTTTTTTTAACATTATTTTTCAAAGTTCACAATCTTAAGACAAAGGGGTCAAATTATCACCACCCAATATTTTGAATTTGGTGCTTAAAATAAATGAATTCATATTTCTAAATTTTTTTTGGTATTCAATAGTTTCTTGATCTATTTTTTTTATCAAAAAGAGGGGTGTTGCATGTATGGTCTTCCATTTTTCCCCTTTAGGGAACCCTTGAAAACAAAAGTTCCATTCCTATTTCAAATTACCTAGTCCAAGGCATAGAAATAACATCATCTAAATCACTCCCCAAAAACTCACAAAAGTATTGGGTGACCTTGAAAACAACCCTAAAGTCTTTCTATTTTATGCTTTCTTTATTTCATGTAAACTTGACTTTCGAGGGGGACATCATTACCTCCCATGAGTTATTTAGGGAAGCTTGGACCTGGGGTTTCATCTCCTATAATTGACTTCATTCACTCCTTATTAGTTTCACATAGGATGTATCTACATTTGGACATTATACTACACTAAGCGAACAATAGGATGTAGTGGTTGTAAAAAGGACTAGACCTTTTTGTAACACGCCAAGTGCCATAGACACCCAATTTATGTGATTTTATTTTACATCATTTGATGTGAAAGTCATTATGCAATTGATTCTCCTAGAAACATTAAAAAAAAAATTTGTTTAGTCAACCCCACATTGTCATACACTTGATAGGATTTTGGATGATTATACTTAGAGTATTTTGGTCATTTTTTTCTTGCTAAATATGTTTTGAGACTAAAAATTTATTGTTTATTTATAAGCCATGTCAAAAACAATTTGTCTATATGTCACTCTTTTGTCTAAAGAGGCATTATGCTATAATTTTTACACCACACTTTTGCCTTGAATTTTTTTCTAAACTTATTTGTGTGTGTGTCATTTGAGTTGTAGAGGGTAACATTATGCTCCCTAAATCATGTCAAACCATTTTTCCTTTGATTCTTTTGAAACATAACATTGACCACATCATTTAAGCATGCTTATGTCGTTAGGTGCTCAATTTGTTTCAAGACTAGTTTACCTTGTGCCAAAAAATATTTGTTTGAAACCATGTCACATCAGCCATTTGGACCTCATTTATGTGCCATCATGCCGTCTAATTTTATCTAGCTTGTTTGGTAAAATCCTAGTTTTCAATGTTGAGTTTTCAATTAACCTTGTCAAGTTTGGATTTAAACATTAATTTATTATTGTTTAGGCCTTAATTTATGGTTCTGACATATAGATCTTTCTCTTTTGGGTTGTATAAATTTGGTTAATTGATTACCCAAATTTGAAAACTATTGATGATTTATTTGTTCAAATTCCTATCCTCATCATCATTTGTGCCTTTATTTGGGAGAACACAACCTTTCTCCAAAATCCTTATGCCTTATGCCAATTGATCATGTTTATGTTTGATTCCATGTGCCAGGTCTATGTCAAAGTTGTTTCCAAACTTGTTAGATTAAATCAAATCACATCATGACTTTATTTCATGTCTAGATTTTGATGTCATTTGGCCAAAATTCCTAGCATAGCCTATTTGATCCTAGCTTTTGCCTCTGCATTTAGACAAAAGACTTAGTGACTCTTTTCCCTTTCCTAGTTTAGACCTTGTTTGAAACACTTTGACCTTGACCTTTGACATGATGGTTTTTATTCAAATTATTGACCTTTTTTGTGTATGACATTTGATGTTAGACTATTTTATGTCAAGTCTTAGCATAAACCATTTTGGAGATACAACTCTACTTTCAAATGATTTTTGGAGATACAGCTCCACACTTGTGACCAAGTTAAACCAAGTTTGAACCATTTATCCAAAGGACATAGTTTTTTAGAGTTTACAGAAATCTAGGCCTTTCATTTCAAAGATTTCATCATTTATGTGGATATGTCTAGCTACACTTATGGTGGAGTCACATATTGTCCAACTTATGATAGAATAGCCACACAAAATGAATTTTATGGGTTTAGTTAATATCCCAATGATGCTAATATGGTTTTTGAGATAGATTTATATCCACCTCATAATAATCATTCATGGGAACAAAGTCATGAACCAACTTACAATCTCACTTGAGACCTTAATTGGTATGAAGAGGCTTGTGAAGAGACTTTGAAGAACCAACTATAAATAATGTTGCTTGGGATACAGATTCATACCCTCTTTACAATAATCACTACATGAAACATAATCAAGAACCCACTTATGATCCAACTCAAGATTGGAATGATATGGTTTATGAAGAGGACTTAGATGCTTTGGCTTGTGTGAGATACCAAGCTCCAAAATGGCCCAGATTTATCCTTCCAAGACCTCATCCTTTGGCTTGTACAAGTAATCAAGCTCCACACCACCATGTTGTTACCATTTATGTACTTCATCATTTGGCTCATGTGAGAAATCAAAATCCACAACACCCTACCATTATCCAACCATAGCCCATTCCTTGTCTAGTACCAATCCCATCTAAACTTCAACTGATCTAATCATTTGAAGACCAATATATGTTCAAAATAGGTATCTTCCAACTCATTGGAAACCAAGGCCAAGAGAACAAACTAATATAAGATGTTTTTATTGAATCAACCATTTTTGATAAGTCAACCTATGATGAATCACCTATTGATAATATACCTATTGTCGAGGAGTCTCACTCCAACAAACTAGTCTCTACTGAGTCACTTTTTAATGATTATAACCACCTTTGGGAAAATCATTACCTCAACCATATGCCTATTTTTTAATATCCTCCCTTTGACAAGCCAATCTCTAAGGAGTTGTGTCTTGAACTTTTCCCCATTATATAGGAGTCTCACTTTGACAAACTAGTCTTTGTGCAACCCATTATGCCATCAAAGGCTATTACTTGTCTAATACCAATTATCCAACAAGACATCATTGTAATAGAGTACCCATTAGATAAACAATCAAATTTAGAGTCAGGTTATACTCTTGGACTAACATCAAATTTAGCATTAGAATCAGAATCAACATCAGTCTCAACATCAGATTCAAAGTCCCTTGAGTTAGAATCAGATTCAGAAGAAAAATATGTTTATGGCTATTATAACATTGGTTATGCATACCTCACAGATCAATTTGAATACATTTGTGATCCTTATAAATTTTTTGAGGATGAGTACTTAAGCATTGACACAAGTTCTCCTAGTATATTCTACAATGATTTTGATGCCAACACCCATTCCATTACCATTCCACATGCCATTACCATCAACCAAGATAGTCATATTATTGACATTCTATCTCCCATAAGTGTCAACTAGGATCAATATAATTACACTTTTTTGAACTGTATCTATGGTGAAATATCATTTGAAGAAGAGAAAGGAGGCCAACACCACATTTATGTAGGAAAAGAACACTCTCCTAGTGAAACCTTTTTAGAGGCTCTAAGATACAATCAAAGTTCTAACTTAGCATCTTCTAGTGAAACTTTTTTGGAAGTGCTAGAATAAAATCAAAGTCAAAAGCCAATGTTCATTAGTGAAACCTTCTCAGAGGCTAGAGGAGACAATCAAGACAACTAAATTGGTGAAAACCTCATTGAGGCACTAATAGTTGAGCACAATAGTTCTTCACTACTTGATGAAGGCAAAATCAAAGATCAAATGAAAAGAGCTTCCTATCTTTAGCCTAATCAGATGGTAGCTACTCTTAAGTTCAAATAATAAAAAAATTGATGGTCCTATCGAGAGAATAAGTCTTCAACCCTACCACAACCAAAAATATGTCTAATCTAGCATCAAAAACATTATGTGTGACTGAAATCCCTAATCTTTTTTTTTTCCCCACCATTATACATTCCATTATCATCTACCATTCCATTTCACAATAAAACCTACCATCCATTATTTTTACTTATTTACTATCCATAGCTGCACTTTCCTTTATAGAGGCTATAAAGATACCTTATATCAATGTTTTAAGGAATCCAAATTAATGACCAGTGAAGATCCCAAAAGCATTCTTAACATCTAAATCTGTAGGCAGTTATTGATGGAGTAGTTATTCAAATGAGGTGTGGGCTAGAAATTAACATGATCAAGTATTCTATTTGTATTTTTTTATATTAGGATGTGCATCTCCACATAAACAAGAACAATAGAATCAAAAACCCCACCTAGGCCAAAAATATGTACCATACCATTTCATTGCCATTGTTACATATCCTTTTTTCATTATCACATATCCTTCCATTTACCCCATCACTTGGGGGAAACCCTCTTGGAATTATATCTAACTTTATATCAACCCTCTTACCATTTTATCCAAACTATAAAAACTTATTATTATCCTTAGTAAGACTATGACATCTAACCATTCCATTCCTATCTAAACTAAAGTGTGTTTTTAGTCATCCTACCCAATCTTATTTTGATCTTGGTTACTTTGGTTCTTCCCGCACTTTTCATGAGGGGATTTCAATCAAGTTTCAACTCTTATAAAACTCATGTTTACAATGATAGCCTATGAAAGTAATGTGATAGTTGATCTAGCAAGATATCTTTCATCCTATCAAGTTTATTTATGTGAGCCTAATTATAACCACCTATGGGAAAATCAATGTCTCACCAATATTGCTATTAATTATAGCTACCTATGGGTAAATTAGTATCATTGACCTATTATGTCATGTCCTAGTTATAACTACCTATGGATAAACTAGGGGAAAAACTTTTTTACCATGCATTGCCACATCACCTTGCCATCGTTGTTTTCATTTGGCTGGCCATTTGTCAAATTTGAGAACTTGTTAGGACCTAGTTGGTTTTTCCCTTCCTTTTGTGTGGATAGAATTACTATAACATGACGTCATTTTAGGACTAAGTAGGTTGTGCTCAATTCATATTGAGGTCACCTCAGTCCCCCTTTCCATAAACTCACCATTTTGTGAGTAGCCTAAGTCAAATGCTCTCACCATTTTATGAGCAACCTAAGCCAAATGCTCTCACCATTTTATGATAAAGTATCTTGTCATTTTATAACAATTTAAGATACCTCAAAATCCAAAAACATTCATAAATATTTCAAAAATCCAAAAACATTTGTCTTGTCTAAGCCTAGTCAGTTATCCTTAATCCACCCTATTGGGCATAGTGATTGGTAGGATGCTTTATTTTGCTTTTATTTTCAAGCTTTCTATTTGGTTTATTTATTTCAATTTGTTTATTTGTTTATTTTCTTGCCTATTTATTTACTTTCAGCACTATTGCCTTGACTCAGTTTATATGTGTTCATTAGGTGATTCCTCAAGCACATTATTCTTGAGTCTATCCATATTCATAAATTAACATTATCATCATGGTTTTTATCATTGGTGAATTATTTTTGAGTTTTTATTAAATTGGGAGTCATTATGCATATTTTAGCCAAGTCTTCATGGTGTTCTATCATGATGCCTACCATCACATGCTACAACAAAAATCAACTTCAAGAATGTTTATAATCAATGGAGCCACATAAGTTTCTCCTTGGCACCTTGACAAATCCTTCCATCCCACCCATGATTAAATCAACCCATTGACCATTCTCATTATATCATTGCTAATAAGGATGAACATCTCCTCATTAACAAGTATAATTAAATATTTTCACACTGATCAATCTTATTCTTCTTTTCATCTCTTTCTTCCCTTTGCACCTTCTCATCTTTAATATATATTCTAGGTTATATACTTGAGTTATGCTTGTCAATTATCCATAACTAGGGAACCATCATCTTTATACCATCTAGATGCTCTTAATGATTATAACCACCTATGGGAAAATCATTATTTTGAATTTTATTCTTAATTATAACCACCTTTAGGAAAATCAACATCCTTTTTAAAATCAATGCATGCAAGCATTTTATCATTTAGATTAATCTCAACCATGGATTAATTTCACCTTTATTCTTTTTTCTTTTCGAAGGACTATCCATCAATAAATTTGGCAACCACTCCCTTCAGGGGGCATCATCCTAGGTTTCCCAAACACCATTTGAAGATTTTTTCTTCAACCATCATCTTCTTTTTGGCATACAAGACTTTTCTCATTATTTGAGAAGATATTACTTTGCCTATGGTTTGTAACATCTTCCCAAATAGGAGAAAACTGTAGACACCTAAATCTGGCCACCAATGACCTCCAACTAGGCTTTTAACCAAATTTCCACCTAAAATACACAATTTGGCATAAAAACACTAAAGTATATTAAAATCTTTGAACATAATATAGTCAAGTGATAATTTTGTCTAGGGTATCCCTAAATGGGGTAGTGTAATTTATGGGCCAGCTAACTTTGATCAAATCATTCTAAGTCAAAATGCCAATTTCGGACCTAGGTGCTCTAGATTGCTCTTTTCTATCAAATCTCTTACACAAGACATGTGCCTTTGTTATTTGGTATTGGTAACATATTAAATGGGATAATAGATCCAATGCATCTGACATTGACTTCCAATTCCAATCCAATCAAATTTTGGACCAACAATAAGATATTTTAACCAATTTGATTAATTTGTGCATGAAGATCCAAAATTTGCACCAAAGTTAACTAATCATGTTTTAGGATAATTAAACCAAATTAGGGCCTTAAGTTAATTTTCCATGGAACTTGTTGAATAAATATTTATTAGAAACTGATTTTTGTTAACTACATCATTAGGTGACATCATCATATGGGGTGGCATCTATAATCCATAAATGCATAATATATTAGGATTATGGGTCTCCCATATCTCATAATGACCCTCCATGTCTCTTAAATTCTCCTTTCTACAATGTCATGATAAGGATAATTATAGATTTAATTCCAAAAAATTGAATTAATCCTTAACCACACATCTTTATCTCAAGATGGATGGTTCAAGTTGATTCTGAGTAATCTTAAAAATCTATAAATAAGAGGCCTTACCTATTAAATTTTAACCTTAATTTGTTCAAAGTTACCATGTCAAATTGATTCCAAGAGCTCTCACATGCCAAATTTATGATGCCAAAATATTGAGCCAAGCCAAGCCAAAGCCACAAGGTGCCAAGGAGAAGAGGAGATAGCGAAGCCTCCTTTGATGAAGACTTCATGAGCACTAGCCGAGCAAGCCACAACAACAAGCATTTGAAGCATCCAAGGAAGGTGAAGGATTATTGTTTTTCTTGACTTTTTATTTGTGTTTTTCATTTTTTTTGTTATTAATATTACCCTAGTAACTAGGCCTAGAGATATATGCTAGTTAGTGTGTTTTTATCAATTTATTTTCATTTTGAGACTAACATAGTAATAATCACCTCTCTTGAGTCAAATTTCTAGTTCACATAATGGAGAACTAGAGTGTTATGATGAATAAATGTAGGTAGATGCTAGGATGAAATGGGAACAAGCCATGGATGAAGTGCATAGATCTCTCATGGAGAACCAAACATGGGAAATGGTAAGGCTACCCAAGGGTAATAGTACATTTCCAAATGTTTTATTATTTTTAGAATATTGGAGTTATATGTCTAAATAATAAAGGATCTGAATAATGTAAATTAGTAAATAAATATGCTTTTATTAACCTACTAATTTGTGTAAATATATTGTATTTTTACCTTTATTAAATATAGTAAGAAGTGAGAGAGATTAGAAATTAGCTTATTCTGGTTGATCTAGACTAAGATAAGGTCTGATAGTGGAGGAGTGGGATAGAAAAACAATTATAAATAGATCCCTAGACTTCATTTCTTGATTGGATAAAAGCACCAAAAATAGGACATCTTATTGGTCAGTGTTATAATCCTATTCTATTTTTTATTGTCTTGAGGTTGAAAACTTTTTGGGTTATTTTAGAATGTCTATGTTATCTTCTCACTAAAATTTTAGGATTTGGGACCTCATGGAGCTCACTGGGTGCCTATTTTAATCTTTAAACCTCTTAGGAGCTCTCGGTGCTTGAAATTGAATGCAAACTTGGGAAACAAAGAGAAGGGGTTAGTGTGTAAAGGATATGCTAGATGCACTTCACACCCCATCTGTGGGCATGCTGCCTACATACTAATACTTTAGAGGGATCAAGCTATTGTAGTTTCCCATTGAAGTTCTTAGTATAATTTGTGTATGTTCAATGCAAATAGAATGCAAAATTGGATGTGTTATAGCTGGCTAGGGATTGGTGTAATGACTTGAGTAGGATTTGAATAATATTGAAAGGCTATATGCAAATAATAGAGATGAGTGATTGAGTGTACTTGCTTGTATTCTTACATCTCCCTTGAAAATGAGTGCTAACCCTTCTAAATAGATGTTGAATGGAATTTTACAGGGAAATTAATGATTATAGGTTAAATAAATTCACATGAGGCTGACTGAGAAAAAGATAAAGAACTAAAAGAATCTAATTATTGGAGGCAAAAGTGAACTTGGACAACAACACCAAAAATAGGACACCCTAGGTTCTAGTGCTCCTATCTTATTTGAGTGTTATTGTCCTAAGGGGATGTGACCTAGGGGGATAGATATAGGCTTGAAAGGGCTACTTGGGTCTGAAAGGGCTAAGTTTGGAAAGCTTTGGATGATTAGAAATCAATAAAAGAAGTAGCCTATAATGGTTGTGTGAGCCAATAGGAGGACCTATGGCTTAGGTGTCTTAGCCATACTGAAGTTATACAATTTCACATTTTACATGCCTACATTTCCCCCCCTTTATTATAGTGATGTAGCAAAGTGAAATACTATGATAAAGGAAAATAAGAATCATACCTAAACTTACCTATAAGGGTGAAGATCATGAAGTTGTGTGATGTTGGATGTGTATAGAAAGAGCACACTTGTGAATTATGAATTTGGAATGAAAACATAAAGTAGATTAGTTATTACTAGATACACTATATCTAAAACAAGAATGTACAAGAGCTAAGTAAGAGGAAGAAAAAGGAGTTAATATACCTCATTGGGTATGTGAACCAATATAAAATGTATTGTGATGCTAGAATGTGTTGGATGATGCTGAGTGTGTGTTGAATCAAGATTAATATCAAAAATGAAGTTGAGTGCTCAATTCCCCAAAAAGTGGTTCAAGAATGCAAAGGCTATCCATTTGGATTTATCCTCACCATGTGAAGTTAGTGAATCATGTATATACTAATTGATGTCTAGACTATGTGCCCAATCCCTCTAAATAGGTGGCTCAAGAATACAAAATTTAGCTAAACCTTTGGCTCCATCATTGCCCCATGAAGTGAAGCTATAAAGTGATACTAGTATAGAATAGATGTCATATGAGATGGCTCATGGAGCCCATTAATGTTCTATAAATTTGACAATGTGGCTTGCATATCTTGAATAGATGTTGGAAACTAGGCTATATTTGGTCATTTTGAAAGATAAAAGTTAGGCTTGTATGAAAGCCTCTCTAAAACTAATGGAAAATGCTTATGTGAAAGCCAACTCAGGAACTTAGGTACTCAAAAATCTAAACTTGTATAAAATTTAAATCAAATTTGATGCCAACCACCTGAAGATGGAGTAAGGCATGTAACTATTAAGAATACCTGGCTATAAACTAAACTCAAAAAGAAAATATTACTACTAAATCACTGATGTCTAGAACATAGATTCTGATTTAGAAGTTATGCCAACTACCTAATCTAAACTAAAAGTGAAAACCATTATGTTGTGTATGATAACTCATTGTATCTGAGAAAACTAAATGAAAACTACTAAATTTGACTAATCTAGAAGTGTAAAAACTATCCCTAAACTAAAATTTTTGCCTATTTTTGGAAAACTTGAGTGTTTTACTACCTAGATAGGAGTGCCAAAATATAGGCACCCCTATGTTTGGTTTTATTATCCATTTTTGGTGCTATTATTTGGTGTGAAAACTAATTATTGATATGAAATTGTCACTATTTTTTTACTTTAGTTTGATTGATTTGACCTCTAGATTATATACTGAGTATTTTGAATGCTACTATTTTAACTATTAAGAGGTTTGATCTCTATGACAAATCCCTTTTTGATACCCCCACTTCTGAGGGTAGGAATGATGAACTTGCAATGATTACCCTTAGAAGAATAGAGTCCTACAAGTGTGTTAAGTTGTATAGATGTATGATATAACATTGAATATTTGACAAATAGACAAGGGGCCATGAAAATAAAGGGCATGGACACATGTAACTCAAACTAGAAGACAAGCATGGAAAGCATGTTCAAATGCCACATACACATACAAGTAGAAAAAATAAAGTTGGCAAAAAGGCCAAAATGACATGGAAGAGTATAAGTAAAGGACATTAGTAGGTGTCCTGAGGCACACACATGAATAAAATCAAAGAACATTGGTAAATCTCTGAAAGCACAAGTAGGAGACAAGCTAGAATTATAAATAAAATCACACAAGCTATGCTAAGAAAGAAGATAAAGCATGTAATAGATGAAAAGATACAAGCACATATAACTAATCAAAGCAAATGTGAAAGTATCAAAAATATGTGTAGTAAAAGTCTATGTATATGTTAATAGATACATAAGTGCTAAATGCTAGTGAAATGTCGATATAATATTTTGTGTAAGTTATAAACTAATGTACATCAACATGATAAATCAAAGTGTGTAGTGTAGGAATGACATAACCTGGATGGTCTAGTCATGTAGAGGATGCCCCTAGTGGGTATGTATATCAGTATATTTCTCAAATGTATAAGTAAAGATTCCCCCTTGAAAAGTAGAGTAAAGTAATCAAGGAGTTGGATGTCACTATGCACACTCAAAAGAGATCAAGTGAAGCATGGTAGTGTAGATAAATCGACATATAATAACATGAAACAACAAACGTAAGTCCTAGAATGATATTAGTAATGTAAACATGGATGATGCATACAATGAAAAAAAAAATTAGTGGTTTTTACAATTCTTTGAATGTTTTGTATTTTTGAAGTGTTATATTGTTTTTGTATTTTTGAACATATTTGAACAATGTACAATCAAGTAGGAGATAATGTGTACAATAAATGCTAGAAATAAATGATAATAACCAATGAGTCTTAGGTGAGACCCCCTATCATGGTGTCTTGTATCAAATAATGGGATTGTACATGAGCATGAGGCACAATGGAGTATCTAAGATTGTGTAGCTAAAATCTATGTACATTGTAACTACTTTGAAATATATAAAGTGGAAACTATATGTGAGGTCCCCATATGACTCTAAGAAGTGGATACAACTACAGGGCTCTTAGGGACCCATATGAAAGTAGGAGAATAAGCTCTGTGAACAGGTGTTTTCTATGTAGCTATATGAGACCATATTATAATTGTTCAAGGTGTGAACACTATACCTAGAAGCTATCTAGAATACTAAAACTGTGGGGGTGTGTGAACCCTCCATATTGGTGATGGATGATATAACTATGGCTATATTTTAAGTGGAATCTTTATTGAAACTAGAGTAGAAGCTAAAATTGGTGGGAGAAATGGAGCTGGTGACTAGAAGCTAGTAGATAGCTTTGAAGTAGAGAGTGGTGACTCATAAGGAACTCTACCACCTATAATAACCTAATTAGAATGAATTAACTTCACACATATATGAAATATAAAAGGTACTACCTTGAGTTTTTTTGAATCCATAGTCAACCAAGTAATATGTCAAAAACTCCTACACAGGGAACTATAATGAATGGTGTGGGCATATATGTAAGACCAACCTATAGTGGAAGTAATATATTTCCAAATGAAATATATATATTTCCACTAAAACCATTGATAACTATGTTTGTTAGAGTGATATCCTGCTCTGAATAACCTAAATTTTGTAGAAGTGTGAAAGTGCATATGTTAAGATTGGAACTATTGTTGATGAATACTCTATGAATAAGTTGATTCTGAATATGTGCTATAATAAATAATGCATTGTAACCTATATTATCCTTCACAATCTCATGATCTAAAAAATATATCGAAGGCTTGGATGGAACTTTAGACTCATACACCCCTATCATGCCACTCAAAGGATGTGATTCCACTAAAGGTACCTAGTATGTATGGTGAACCCCTAATGTGTTCCCTTACTCTTGTTTAGAATTCTATGAAAATGAATCTAAAAATATTTTCAAAGATTTATTCTATGTTGGTTTTTCCCTTGGAGACTCAACTGAAGTGCCAAGATTAAGTAGATTATCATCGATCAAATCATGTATCTTATGTTACAAACTGATGTATCTATTTATTGTATGGCTTGGTTCCCTATGAAAATTTCAAAATACATGTTGATCATATACCCATGGAAGAGGGTTTTTTAGATTTGCTTCCCCAATAAGAGGGAGAGTGATGAGGTTACATTCCAATAACTATTATAAAACCTTAGATGGAGGAACTGGCATATTTTTAAATGCATGATGAGGAGGTTTCTATAGAACCACACACTTAGGGGGATCAAAATCTGCATTAACTATTGTTTGATTTTAATCCTTATTATCATTGATTTTGACCTTTTATGGGACTTTATTATTACTCTTATTAGTTGTGTTTAGGATACTTGAATACTTAAGTTTTCCCATTGAAAGTAGATTTAATTCTCTTCCCTTAAGTGTATGACATAATTTAATAAAGGAAGAGAATCTTTTGAACATAATAGATTCATGTAATACTGGTAGAAGGCTCTATTTGAAGATGTCATGTATCTTTTGATCAACCATGGGGCTAGTTAGTCTAGCTAGAATAGTCTTGTATCTATGAACATAATCTGTGAGGTGCTCATTTGACCTTTATTTCTACTGTGAAATTTGTGCATATTATAACCTTGTCATGAATGTTGACACTTAAATGTGTTAGGAACATGTCTGCTAAAGGATTAAAGGCTATGATCAATTGATTTGGTAGACTATAAAACCATTGTAAAGTATAATCCTTTAGAATATATGGAAATAGTTTGGTAAGTAGCTAGTCATTAGGTACATAATCCAAACATGATATGTGAAAATCTCTCAAATGTGTCTCTAGATGATGCTTACCATAATATAGAGTGACCTTGGGTTGAACAAAACCTACTAGTAAAAGTGTAGAAGCAATGTGACATGCCAATGGTTTATGTAGTAAAGAAAAAGAATCTAATGCCTGTGTAGGTCTAGAAACACCTTACTCAAGATGTTTCACCTTGGATTGAAGAGATCAAATCTCTTGCACAAGGGTTTCCACATCAGGAGATAGGGATGTACTAGCTATAACTAGTGTCATATAAGAAGGTTGGGCTACTATAGGTGGTGGTTGAGACATAGTTGCCCCCATAGTTTCATTTTTAATTGGATGCTCTATGGTTTGATGATATTTCCCATTAGTTACTTTTTTTATTGTTTTAACATTCTAAGCATGTCAACTCGCATGTACAGATGTTTGGTTAAAAGTTCTTAAAGTTCTATTTTATCAGTTTCATCAAAACTAGTATATTAAGCCATTGGTAAAGTAGGAAAACAATTTGAAATGTTTTAAAATATGTTTTAATAAGAAATGTGCTATAAATGGAAAGTACTAAATATAAGAAACATAGTCTAAAAAATTGTGAATTAGAATTTGCACAAAAAAGATACTAAGCTGTCAGACATGTAAGGTGATACCTCAAAAGAAATTAGGTGATAGTATTTATAACTAAATTATTTTTAGAAGTACTTGTGCAAAATACTATGAATTTTGGAGTTTTAAATTAATTTTTTGATTTATATATATAACTAAAAATGCAAAAAATGATTAGAATATGTCTAAAAAATAAATAGGAACTAGTTGATGCAACTAGGGTTTGAAAAGAAAAAATTTCAAAATTAATATGATAATTTTAAATATTTTCTATGAATTTTTAGAATTTAGCTTGAAAAATTTAGGAAAAATTTGAAAATATTTCTAAAATTAGCAATATATTTTTCCTAGTGGTTTGAAAGTGTTTGTATGAAAATAACACCTAGTATGTGAAAACTAGGGTTTGGATGAATTTATTGAAAATATTTCAATTAATTTTTAGTTTTATTATTTTTAAATTTATAAAAAATCAAGAAAATATTACAAAAAAAAATTATCCCTAAGGTTTTTAGGGTTTTTGTGCAAAAATTTAAAGAAAGTCAGGTTCACCAAATGTTTTATTGTTTTTAGAATATTGGAGTTATATTCTTAAATAATAAAGGGGTTGAGAAATGTAAATTAGTAAATAAATATGATTTTATTAACATACTAATTTTATTAAATAGATTTTATCTTTGCCTTTTCTAAATATAAAAAGAAGTCAGAGAGATTAGAACTTAGCTTATTCTAGCTAATCTCGACTAAGACAAGGTCTAATACTAGAGGAGCATGACAAAGAAATAGTCAAAATAAGGTCCCTATAAATTTTTTATTGATTGGATAGGAGCACCACAAATAAGACACTCTACTATCTAACATTGTAGTCTTATTTTGATGTTATTGTCCCAAGGTTGAAAACTTTTTGGGTTCTATTTATAATGTCTGTGTTACCCTATCACTAAAATTTTAGGGTTTGGGGCCTCATGGAGATCATTATGTGCCTATTCTAATATTCAAAACTCTTAGGAGATCTTGGTTATTTAACTTGAATGCAAACTTGGGAAATAGAGATAAGGTGTTAGTGTGTAAAGGATATGCTAGATACACTTCACACCCCGTGTGTGGGCACACTACCTTCATACCAATACTCTGAAGAGGGATCAAGCTAATGTAGTTTTCTTATTCAATAGCTAAATATAATTTGTTTATGATCAATGAAAATAGAATTAAAAATTGGATGTGCTTTAGCTAGCTAGGGATTGTAGTAATAACTTTAGTAGGCTTTGAATAATATTGGAAGGTTGTATGCAAATAATAGAGAGGAGTGCTTGAGTGTACTTTCTTGTATTTTTGTGTCTCTCTTTAAAATGAGTGCCAACCCTTCTAAATTAAATTTTAATGGAATTTTATAGGTAAAATAGTGATCATGGGTTAAATTAATTCATGTGAGGTTGAGAGGGAAAAAGATAAGGAACCAAAAGAATCTAACTATTGGAGGCAAAAGTGAACTTAGACAATAGTGCCAAAAATAGAACACCCTAGGTTCCAACACTCCTATCCTATTTGGGTGATATTGTCCTAAGGGGATGATACCTAGGGGGATATATCTATACCTAAAATGGATACCTTGATCTAAAATGGCTAAGTCCAAAAAGCTTTAGATGACTAGGAATCAATGAAAGAAGTAGCCTAGAAGGGTTGTGTGAGCTAATACGAGGACCTATGGATTAGGTGTCTTAGCCATACTAAAGTTTTACAATTTCACATTTTACATGACCACCAAACAAGTGGTTATTTAGAATAAAAGAAGAGTATGAAGGGATAAAAAGGTATAAGGCCAGGATGGTGGTCAAGGGGTTTACACAAAAATTAGGTATTGATTTTGATGATATTTTCTTTCTTGTTGTAAAAATGACTTCTATTAAGACTATTCTTGGTTTAGTTGTAGTTGAGGATTTGTATCAAAAATATTTAGATGTGAAAACTAATTTTATTCATGTTTATTTGTATGAAGAGTTGTATATGAAGAAACCACAGGGATATGAGGTAAAAAGGAAAGAAAAGTATGTGTGTAGACTAAAGAAGAGCTTGTATGGCTTGAAACAAGCTCCACAACAATGGTATAATAAATTTGATTATTTTATGATGGAAAAATAATATAAAAGGTGTAATTATAACCATTGTGTGTACATAAAACATTTTGATGATGGTTCATTTATCATATTATGTGTGTATGTTGATGACATGTTAATTACAGGAAAGAACATACAACATATTTATATGCTCAAGAAATAATTTGGTGACTTATTTTTTATGAAATATTTGGGTGCTACAAATAAAATCCTTGGTATGAGGATTTCTCATAATAGGAAAGAGAGAGAGAGGTGATATTATCCCAATCAGATCATGTGAAGAAAGTATTGGAAAGGTTTAGCATGTTGGATGCTAAATTTATTGGTACTCCTTTGGCAGGCCACTTTAGATTATCAAAGGAGAAATGTCCCAAGATAGAAGCTAGAAATCCTAAGATGCCCAAGGTACATTACTCATCATCAGTTGGCATCTTGATATATGCCAATGTTTGTACTAGGTCAAATATTACCCAAGTAGTGGGAGTTGTGATAAGGTATATGATTGATCTAGGTTATGAGCATTGGGAAGTAATGAAATGGATTCTTTAGTATTTGAGAGGAACCATGGATTTTGTATTATATTATGGTAGATCATATACCACTTTGCATGGTTATGTGGACTAAAATATGGTAAGGGATATTGATAGTATGATAAGTATGATAGGATATATATTTACTATTAGAGATACAATTATTAGTTGGATTTCTAGGATACATAAGGTTTTGGCTTTGTCAACCATATATGCAGAGTATGTTTCTACCACAGAGGTTAGCAAGGAGATAATTTTTTTGCAAGAGTTGTTTTTAGAGTTGGGGCATGAGCAAGAAGTTGGGAGACTACACATTGATAGTCACAGTGTTATTCATTTGTCAGAGAACTCTATTTTCCACTCGAGGATGAAACACATTTAGTTACATTATCACTTCATCAACATAGCTTTAAAGGAGAACTTGGTAAAGATGGAGAAGATTCATACTAGCTAAAATCCTATGGATATGATGACCAAAGTGGTCACATTGGACAAGTTGAGATTATGTTCAGATTTGGTTGGTCTTAGTGGTAATGGAGTAGTGATAGATTCTATTTAGGAGAAACGGTCTCCAAGTTAGATATTTTTGAGTGTAGAGACCTTTGGGGCTATCACATGACCTTATAAATGTTTCCATGATGCATGGTATTACATAATTTATATATTATTTATGGTCATATTAAATCTAGTTTAAAGTGTTTTAATTCCTAACATGACCAAAACCTGTAGCTCTATGTTGTGCCTAAAAAACTTGATTTAGTGTGAAAACACTAGTCTCCTTGCAAGTATGGCATGAGCAATATTTTGGGTGTGTGTTAGTAGGATGGAATGGACATCCTCAACACCCCATTGTGTATATATTTACCTATATACTTGATGTCCAAAATTGTCTTACATATGAAACTTTTTCCTAGATGGATCAGACCACTCTTCTAGACCATTCAATGAAATTTCGCCCCCATGACTAATCTCTTTTTAGTCATGATTTTATGGTGCAATGCAGTACCCTAGAAGGTCTTGGTGTGGTGTGGGGAGATTTTTAGGGTCTTGGTACAGTGGATGATCCAATGGTGGATATATAATACAAACTTCATAGCCCTAATGCATGTTCCTATCACTCTTTTAAAACACTTTAGTAACTTTTAAGGTGAATTTAGAGATTTTAAGGAAAAGGTCTAGAAATGGGTCTTAAGCTACAAGTGAAGGACCTAACTAGTTTCCAAGGTGTTTGAGCATTCATGCGTAAGAAGGAGGGTTTTACAAAGTGTCAAACATTCTAATGGATCAAAAATTATGTTTAGAGAAGATAAGTTTCCCAAAATATCCTCAAAAGTGCACTAGATGACTTAAGGGGCTTCTAAATAGAAATTTGAAGTCAAAAAGTGACCTTTTTAAGAGGTAAAATTGGTTTTGACTTATTTCCACATCTTTATGGAGTTTTTAACTTATTTAAACATCTTCAAGGTTATTTAAATTCATTTGGAGTGGAGGAGATGAGTTTGGGATCAAAAAGATGTAGTTTTGGGCCTTTTAGAGCCTTAGTTAAACATGTTTTTAAGGGTTTTACTTAGTACATAAGCTCAAATATCATATGAAAGCATCCATGGTGTCCCTAAGGAATATTAGTTACTTCATAATTAGATATACTTCTCTTGATCAAAATGAACAATGATATTTACCATGGACATGTACCTTTTATCTCATTTAAATGTCAACCCAAGGACATAGACTTAATAGGATGACATCACTATATGTGTAAACTCAATGTTTTAATTTGACCTTATTCTAATTGTTATCTAAGATGTGAAATTATGTAGTAAATGAAATTATGGAAATTAAAAATAAACATAACACTGTGAAATAAATGCTTATGCATTGGAAGCTTCCTCAAACAAATCTAAGCAAGAATTTAAATCACACAATTTAGAAATGAAACACACAATGCATAAAGAAATAAAATAACATGCTTAGCTCTTAAAATAGGTTAGATTTTTGTTGTATGCTTCCAAATAGGGTCCTTCATCCTTCCAACTCTAGATTCAATCCTTCCTCTCACAACACTTAATTGAACTCAGAAATGTTTATTCATATTAATAAAAAAAATGTAGCAATGAATTGGTGCAAGAAATTACAATGATAGTTGCTTGGAAAAATATACTTTTGATAATATATAATCAACATTTACTATTCTCAACTTTTCTACTATGTGTGTGTGTGTGTGTGTGTGTGTAAACTTGAAAAGTGATTGTTGTAGTGCTCTTTAAGCTTGTGCTATGGGATGTATTATTACATTGATTTCAAGATGACCTAATAAGGTCATAAAAGGAACATATTGAAATATTTTAAATTCCATGAATAAGTTTAGTTGTCTAAGTATGATATAAGTTTTTAGTTTCTTATTTAGGGTCTTGACTATGTGTATGTTGAGTTGATTCTTTGAGTCAAAATAAAGAGTATCATGAAGAATTTAGTGTGCTATGTGCATCAAGATGACCTTAAGGTCATAGAGGATAAAAGAACATATTGAATATATTTAAAATTAGTTATAAAATAAATATTATAAGCTCATAATAGAGTTCTAATTTTGTAAAATAGAGTGAGGGTTATAAAATAGTGAGCTTGTTAATAAGATGTCATGTTTTATTTAAGTCATGATTGCTTGAAAAGATTGAAGGGAAGTAGTTTGATGAAAGAAGGATTGCATGGGAGTTGTTTCATCATGTATAAAGCTGATTATGCATATTTAATGTGGTCAAGTTGGCCCAAGGGGTTATTTCTGAGCAAGAAGGAGTAGAGCTATTTCAATTAGGTCTATATGAGACCTATTGGTGGTGTGAGGCCTAAAGAAGATTTCATGGAGTGAGAGAGTTTTATGTGACTTATAAACCATGGATAAGGTCCGTAGAATGTTGTGTAAAAAGTTTTTCAAAGGTTTAATTTGTATAGTGAGGACTATGGCGTTTCAAAGTGTAACATGTTGCTAAAGGAGGGCTAATTCATTAGGTCTCTCTTAGGCCTAAAGAGTTGTATTGGTCTAAATGTGTTTGGCCAACTTGAAGGTGATATAAATTTGATTGAATCCTATGTGTAACATGTCCTTATTGATAATTTAGGATTAATATAAGTTGATTAAGGTGATTTTTCCAACCAATAGAGTATGTGAGCAAGTGACTTGTATTAATGCAAGGCTAGTTAGGCCTATTTGGGCTAGAGTAGTGATGAGTGAATGAATTGAATATATGAATATTTTCATGGGTAGAATATAGAAGTAAGGATGTATATCAATAAACACCACAAAATAATGTGATTAATTTATATGATTATTAATGAAATGGAACAAATAATAAGCTCGTGATTGGTATAAGAATAAGGCCTAATAAGCCTAGCTAACTAGCTAAGTGTGTGTAGACGTGAAGAAAAGAAGAAGAGGATTATGTGATATTACATAGGTGATTAAACATATAAAATAAATGATATGAATCAGTTAGAGACATCTACAGGGTTTCATGAGTTCTTTCATTATAGTTTCAACCCATAGAAGGGCTAATTGAGTGAAAAAGGTAAAGGGTAGTTTTTGCTTGTGTGAGATGCACAATAGTATATGATAGAGTATCATGGTAGATGAATTACTAATGAAGATAATTAATATATAAATAAGGTTAAGGTATGAAAATTAAATTTCAAATAAATACCTATAGTCAAGGTTATATTTGAAATGTCCACACATAGTCCTAGCCTGAGGATAAATTTGGGGAAATTGACGGTATGAAGGTGCTAAAGAGGTGATCTAACCCCCAAAATTAGTAAAGAGGGTCATTGTGACATATTGTATCCATACATGACTTAAATTTTGTATTAAATATAAGGTATATACCCCATATTTTGTCTCATACCTGAGGCACTCTCCATGAAAACACAGGCATCCATTGACTATCTTGGAGAAATTAGTGATTTTAGACATCTACAGGTGGATTCAAGCTCTCAAATATAGTAAAAATTATATACATGACCATATAAAAATATAAAATACATAATAAATTTCAAATTTATATTATAAACACTCAATATTTTTTTATATACCTCTTATAGTCATAATCAGTCATGCACACAAGCAACCCACTAGCTAATTTTTAAAAAATGAGTTTTGAGGTCTCTATAGGTGAGATAAAACTATGAAAATTGGTAAAAATGATTTTAATGAGTGTTTATAAGTGATAAAAATATTACATAGACTAAATAAATAGTTTAAGTATCCACTATTTTGTCACAACTATGTGTTTGTTTGTTAACAGTCACCATTGGAGCTCAAAAGGTTTTTGAAAAGTATAGGTATGACAAAAAAAAATTGAATTTTTTGGGAGATTATTAATGTATTTTAAGTTGATTATATGTATTAATAAAAAAAAAATAGTGAATAAACACTCATTATTTCACACAAAGATACACTTGAGGGATAGCTAAGGAGAAAGATCACATCAGGACTGTGTGCACAATCTGAAACTTTTGCTTATTTCAAAGTTTTTGAAGTATCATATTATTGATTGAGTTTTTGGGACCCATAAAGGTTTTTTAAAGTATATTAAGACAAATTAATAGTCTTTTTGGTCTCTCAATAACTAATTTAAGCTACTATCATCTTAACACCCATTTCGACCTCCCTATTCAAATGCTCATATATTTCATTCCATAAGGAAGTAGGCCAAATGATTTTAGTATCTTTTTATGACCCATATGAAATTTATTTCCATGAAGTATTGAGGTTGTTTTATAGGATTAGGTTTATGAACTATCATTAAGACTATAATTAGGTCTAGAATACATGTAGAACCCCATAAGCAAATTTCTTTAAGTATGTATCTTTGAATGCCTTCCACATGGGAACCCAATATTCTCAATAAATTTAAGGGGGTATATGGAATAAAGATAAATGGAAAGAAATTATGGAATGGAGATCTATATTTTATGAACAATCATTAAGAAGGTAGACATATCTGAGTCGCCAAAGACCCTATTTTGACCAATTTTACATTTTTGAGCTCATAGACTGATTAAATGACATATAATCACGTTGAAACCACTTGGAGAATTTATGTAAATCTATAAATATAAATTTTAACCTATTTCTTAGAATAAATTGGCATGAATGGGTGCCTAAGAGGCCCAAAATAGACTAAAAATACCCATTTTTGTAGGTCTCCAAAGAAATATATAAATGCATGAAATAAGCCTAATGGGACCTAGATCACCATTATATGGCATTAGGTTCCCTTATCAAGTATTTTTAGGGTGATTTACTAAGCTGAAATTTTAAAAAACCCAAGTTTTCTAATAATTTGTGAATGGTTGTAGGTTTAATGGAGATTTCCACCATTATTTTAGATCTTGAAGGTGGCATAAAAATTCATTTTATTCCCCTCACAGGAATGATATGGATGTATTTAATCCTTTTATAGGTCCAAAAGTGTCTCATATGGTGACAAATGGCCTTGGGAGTAGGTTTTGGGATAGCTAGTTGAAGGTGGCTTGAGCTTGAAGACCTCCATCAATGAAGTCCAAAAAATTTGTAGGTTCCATGGTGGATTTTGTAGGTTGGGGGAGAAAATATAAGTTGAGGACAAATATAAAACACTCAAAGTTAACCTTCAAGTTCAATGCAAGCATCAAATGCTAAAACCACTAACCATGTTACCACATAGATTCTCGAAGCCAAATGGAATGGGGCATAGAAGTCAAGTAGAGGAGTTTAGGGAGTTGAGGAGAAAATTGGATCATTCAATGAGGCTTATAGATATTTGGATACTTTTCTTAAAGATAGTGGAGTGTGATGTCGTCTTCCTCAAACAATTTGTCTTCTAGTGCCTTTTTAGGCCAATGGGAGAGATTGAAGACCTTTTTAATTTTGGAGGGTTAATTTGCTAAGTAAATATCAATTCTTAATTAATTTAAATTTTTTTAAGACTCCATATAATGTGGTTGAGTTACAATTATTAAATTTTGAGACATTTTTTCTCCTTTCCTTTCCCTTTTCTCCTATATATCCCTTTTATTCTCCATTTTAAATAAATACTCTCATTTGATAAAGCAAAACCCTATCAAAAGTTATAAAATAGCCTTTTAAAGTAATAATACAACCTGTTTTGCATATATATTTGCCTACATCTAGTGCTCTAGTGATTGCTTTATGGAGGAGTGTTCTTCCTTGGTAATTATCCTTCTTTCTTACCTTTTGTAGGTATTTAAAGTTGTTTATAGGCTTGAACTTATGATTTTTGGTCATTGATGAAGGTATAGTGTGATTTTGATACTCCTCCATGCTTCATCTCTTATATAGTGGGCTTAGTTTTAGAAATATTGATGCAAAATGACTAGTTTGAGAGATTGTATGAGTTAAGGTTGTATTTGAGCTGCCTTAGTGTTAGTTTCATACAATTTGGAGTGTCTTTCATTTTGGTGAATCACCTTTTTTATGTTTTTAGTCATCCTTTACAACCCTTTTATCCATTTTCCAAGCATAATCAATAGCTTAGGTGAGATACCAATAGGAACCAACCTTAGGTTCTACCCCACTACAGGATACCCATAGCCTAGGGTTGATCCCATTTTATATCTAGGAGTGAGAGAATCTAAATAACCCTCTGACAAGTCTAAAATTATGTGTTATAGCAATACCAATACTCTAAATAAGAATGAATCCATTTGTAGTTGTCCCACCTACTGTTTGATGTATGTGCAAGTAAATGCTAGAATGAGAGTGGCCTTGGATGCTTTAAATGTGCTTGAGATTCAAAATTATTAAAAAATGGAATTAGGTATATTTTAGATGGTAATATGTATATATTAGGGTAGAATAGGGATAAAATACCTTGATTTTACACAACTTTTTCTTTGGTTTAAATAACTTTTGCATTTATATTCCATCTAGTGAATAGATGTGGATTAGACTTCTATTTATAGGGTTATATTGCTTGTGTAAATAATGAAATGATCTTATTTTGACCTTAGGATGGGCACACACTTGATAAAATATATATTGTAAAGATATAGGGATAAGGACAGTAGTGACCAATTGGGGACACTAGCACCATGTGGCTATAATGTCCCAAATGTGGTGTTAATGTCCTCTTTACATACTACTAAGCAATTTGTATTGGGGTATGAGATGATAGTTTTGGGACTATGTTATGATTTGTTGTAGGTGAATATATTATATTTAGTTACTTGAAAATTAAGTCTAATGCTCAAAGATGGGTCTAATGGCTGACCTAGGGATAGGGTAACTTAAGCAACACACTTAGAATCCAATTGCCACTTTTAGGTGATTACACAAGGCATATGCAATGATTAAAATATGTCAACCCTTATCCTTTCCAAATGAATAAAAAATTACACAATAAATTAATGTCAAGTGATAATCATACTTGTTATCATCTCTCAAATATGACTTATAAAGGTATTTATATATTACCTTAATAAAGAAGATGTTTTCCTAAAATTTATTGATGTTTACATTTTTATACCTTATGTTGGGTACATTTTAAATAACACTCTTAAAAATAGTGCATCAAGAAATCATATCATAACTCAATTCATCTTGACATATTACCACTCTTTGAGTAGATTTTTTTGAGTGAGTGGTGTCACATGACTACAATTAGGCATAGTATCCATAGGATTAAATAATTCCACAAAGGAATTCACCACTCATTTCCAAAAGCTACCACCATGTTATTATTATATTCACCCATATTGATTATGTATGATTTATTTTATGTGTTATGGAATATATGATTTTTATAGATTTTTGTTGGAAAAGGTTCATATAATGTATGAAACCACACATTATCTCCATAACTATCTAGAAAGTAAATTTCATATAGTACCAAAAAAATAGAATTGCACCCCACTAAAATGAATCAAATATATTTTGGACTCTTTTATCTCTCTCAATAATATCATTAAAAATTAATTTAGTGATATTAAATTATATGATGTTGGCACCCATCTAGTGTGTAATTTAGAGGTACTACTTGTTGATGTTATCAAATTATCCAAATACACACAACTTGGTGATATCTAGGTGTCACACCACATGCATTTCCATATCATATAGGTACTCATTGGGGAATGTGAAATTTAACTTCTTTTAAATCAAAATCTTGGGCACTACTTTCACATCCTTGGTATTTTAAAATGTATGATTGATTTCCTAAACTAGTGCAAGGAAACCCTATAAATTTTCTTTTGTGTTTGGTAGCTATATTCATATGGTTCCCCACATTTTAGAATATAATCTCATACATTCATGAGAGGAGAAAATGGTCTAAATTCTCAAGTTTGTGAAAATAAGGCAAATCATACAATTACAATACCCCAATCTTATCCAAAGTAATTTTTACCCACATTTCAAATTTTATCATCCAATCTATCCTAACCTTTTCAATCTTCACCATGAAATATTTATTCATGTCTAACTCATTGTTTTCATTTAGTGGTTATAGTACTCTATTCTTCATTGATCTATTGTGGATGCCCACTCCTCACCATGGTAAAAATATTAAATAATATTTCATTACATATATTTAAACCTACAACTCACTCTTTCCTTATATTTTATCTATGATCACCTCTTTAATTATGATTAAGTCCGATCATTTTAGTTCTACAATTCCCATGCACTTCCTATTTTTTGACATTGTTACAAATAAAGTTTTTTTAGGTGATAATATAGGGTTGTGCACTCCATGAAAAACTATTGGCTGATTAATTCTATCATAACCCTCAAATTTTACTTTGACTTTGAGATTGTGTAATCTCTAATGGAATACATCATATTATAGAAACCCTACTCCTTATGAATTTAGACTTATTTCACTCTCTTCACTTTAATTCCATTAATAATTATTCAACATTACTATATTGAATAAAAAATTGGACTCAATTCACTTATAAACTATTATTTTGTTGTGATTTCACTTACCCTATGGTTTTATCATGCTCTACACTTGTGCTTGTTTAAAATATTAAAAAAATTAAGAGTTGAAAATGATGTGTAAGGGATCATTTATACAACCAATTGATGTTAAATTAGTAAAATTATGCTTTATATTTCATTTAATCAACCAAAACTACCAGTTACATACATATATCTTGATTAGTGTTGATATTATCTTTGCACTACTTCCTCTAGGTGTGACATACACCTTTAACTCAAAACCACATTCCTAGGTGTTGTGCGCAACCCTCTTATTCATTCCCTAGTGAACTTAAGACCTCACATATATATATACTTGGTAATTTTTTCATGTGCATCCACTATCCATCTCCCTGACATTATGAGACTTTATCCATTCTACCCCACATAAAGTATGCACATGGTTATCTAGCTCATCAATTTATTTACCATATATTATGTTAACTATTTATTAATGTGTTTTTATAAAGACAAAATTTCTTATATATATTTTTATCATGTGTGAGACTAAAACCTTTATAAATTTAAGGAACAACCTTCATTATAATAAAAAATGATGGATGATGTGCATAATGTTTCAAGTGAAATAACTATAAGTTATTAGGTCGATAAGTTTGGTGTAATAAAATGGAAATAATCTTATCTCTCATTACCATATTATAGAAACAAAGCCTTCACACATTAAATGGCATGAAAATACCCTCCTATATTAAATTAATTTTTTTTCATAAGCATATTGTATAAATTCCTTGTTTGACTTAAATTGTAGTGTTTTCCAATTTATTACTATTTGGGATTATTTTCAAGAAACAAAAATTATAATTAAATTATAAAATAGAATATGGATTGAGATTAAAACATGGCATATGACTTATTATTGAGCATTTCATGATGATTATACATTGAATGACTTGAGCCAATTCTTATTCAAATTCCTAAGAAGCATTTCACCTTATAACGTGTAAAGTTTACATGTGAGTGTCTCTATAATATTGTGGATGATGTCAGGTCCCATCTAGTAGATATGAATATTTATTGGATGGTTTGCATACTTTGAATCATATACAAATATATGTGAACCTTTTCAAAATATTTTATTTTAATATGATTTTTGTGTCATGATATTTTAGTCACCTTTTTGACCCCTTGACTCTATTTTACAATGACATGCTTCTCATTAATCTTCATGAGCTCCTCAAATCATGTGTCAAACAATTATTTTTAATATATCCCATAGTTCACATAATACAAAAAGAGGGTACCATGAACTCCATGAGAAGGAATGATTATTTTTCAAACACCATCTAAAATGGAGTTGACTCATTAAATATTTTGTATGTGGTATTGTATTCCCAAAGCATGACAGAGATCCTATCATCAGAATCTTTGCACCTTACATCATAATTATTGGTAAGGGTTTTATTAAGTATTTTATGAAAGGAATCAAATATTCCATTAGCCTATGAATGGTAAAAAAAAAAAAATTCTTGAACATGAACTCAAATAGGAAAATGATCATTATTTCATTCAATAAATGTGTAACCTAATCATTGGTGAGTATTAGGGGGAACCTATACCTACCCATAATGTTTTCCCATAAAACAAGTGTAATTTTTGTAATAATTAAATTATTTTTGGAAAACACTTCTACCTATTTGGTGAGGTAATCAATAGTGGTAATGAGGTGCCAGGTGACAATACTTTGCATAATGGGGGTAATGGGCCTTATGTTACTTGTCTATTTATATGAAGGGTCTATCATTATATTAGAGTTATTGTAAGGGCATAATAATATTCGTATATTACTACATGAAATTTTTGTACTAATTGGCATGGCTTAAAAATGGATGAACATCCATTATGTGCTTCACACTGCAATTTTAAGTATGATTACAATTATTTTGGGATCCACAAACATTCATTATTTTTAGATAATATGACCAAGGATCATCCTATAAGGTGTGGCAAAGATGAGTTTTTTATATTGAGTAATATATAGAGTTGAAATCATGCTAAAACATAATTGTGAGGAATTTTGGGATGGTATATCACCAACCCATAGATGGTTTAATCATTAAGGTAAACTTAGAGAAATTGATATATGAAGTCCTTAAACATTGCGATTATAACACATAAAAACATAGTTGACACATTCTTCATCCTAAAGAGCATCACATTATAGGAAAGTTAACCCTATTAAATTGTTAAGGCTACCTTTGACTTATCTTATTCATTTATTTTTAGTTGATGGTATCCTAAGAAACATTAATGAATATCTAAATTTCACACTCTACAACACATTATAAAATTTCTTTAGTAAGCAAAGTTTGAAATGGGTTTTTCACACATGAAATATTAAGGAGTATAATTTCCACATAGGTTTGTATGTACCCATATTTTTTCAAAATAATAACCATATATCTTACCCTTTATAAATCATAAACAATAAAAATTACCCTCATGACAAGCATATTGTTAACATCCCTTTTAAATTTGGTGCAAATATTGGGGTTCATTAGATATGGCCTCTTTTTAATTGGTCTTGACTTTAATATTTATATTCATAAGGGATGGGTGCACACCTTTCATTCCCTAATAATTATGTGAGAATATATCTTGAAATTCACACAACAAATTAACTATTTAAGATAATTCCACATTATACCAATAATATCCAATTGTGGTGATATTTGTTTTGTCTTATGTACCAATGTTTTTACTTGTTGTATTTAATGGTCCATGGTAGTACTTATTATTATCTCCTTACAGATATATAACTTAATGATCTCCTTATGAGGACTCCACATTCAGTTAAAATATGATATATTTAGGTTGTGTTTCATCTATAAAATGGAAAACCTTTTCCTTACTATGACTATATAACCAATTTCACTCACACCAAACCTATTCATCAGTTTCAATAGATTCACTATCCTCACTAAATTCTTCAAACATTCTTAGTAGTGTGAGAAATTTATTGTATTTCATCTTGTGAAAATGTTCTTCTATAATTGAGTCAGCTTCCATGATGGATTTATGGATCCATTTTAATGTCTTAGAGAACTTTGGCTTGGAGGAAGAAAAGGAATATGTATGAAAAAAAATATTTTCATCCCCTCCTAGTCTAACATCTCTTTAAATGTTTCAAAAATGTTATAAGAAGAATGTTTTTAATTATTCAATGTGAAATTAAAGTCATGGACCTAAAATACTATAGAGAGGTGGTACATACTCTTCCTCCATACTTCTTAAAAATGTGCATGTACTTATCTATGGATGAATTCCCACTATATTTAGGTAGCTCGTGATTAATGGTACTACTCTAAAATTAGGTGTAAGTGGCCTTTTTAATGACATCCCATGTTGATAGGGTAGGTTTATACATTGTTAGTGTAGATTTTTTATACCATTATATAGTTTTTACTACACATATTTTTTAGATTTCTTAGGTGTCATATTAGGTCATTTAGGAAAGTATGACTTAACCTATTTTCTAGTTTTGAGTTGTTTTTTAATTCTCTATAAATGTACCTTTCCTAAGGCTATTTTGGCTAATGAAAATTATGATAATGATAATAATTCAATATTTGACTATTGAAGAAAAGATTCTCATTAATCATGTTTGATGTTACTTCTACAAAAGGCTATCTCTTATGTATATTTATTTTTTATGTTAAAAATATTCATTCATTCATGTCTATCCAATCATGATCCTCTATTTTGGATCACTCCAACATGGCATTAGAGTGATTCTATTAGTTGAATGCCATATCTTTTGTTGTGAAACACCAATGTTTTCACTTTCATGTCACAAATCTAGAATTTTGACCTTGCATATTATAGATTCACCATTTCTTAGATTTTTTTATTCTTCTAGGGTCCTTTACTAATATAGATTTAGAAAAATAATAAGGGAAAAATAATTTTTGGTAGGTCATCTTTTATATTCTAATTTTCATGAAAAATGGCCTTTTATATTGAACTCGATATGTGCCAAAACCCTAAGATCAATTTTAAACATGACCTAGCTTCATGACAGTTAATTTCAACCTATTTTTGAGGGTTTAGATGAATTTTATTAGAATCCACACAAATCCACATGGAAGGAGACTTGAAGTAAAAACCATTTCTATGTTTTTATAGGTTTCTTAAGAAAAATTGTAGATCTCATATGGTTTTTTAATTGTAGTACTAGATATGAAGTTTTTGGGTATTTATAAGGTTTAGAGTAAGTTCTTCCTCTACTTGGTCATTCAATTGATTTTGACCCTTGATTGGACATTAAGTGGATTCTAACCTTTGCATGTACATTTAGTGGAACCTGACCCTTGTTTGGGAACTTAAAAAATTGGTAAGGTTTGGTAGACTTTTTCCCCTACATAGACATATTTTAGAATCTAAGGCCTACTAAAACAATTATCATAACTTGAGATATGCTAAAAAAATATTAGATCATGAGATATACTCAAACATATGCCATAACCTAAGACCTAATCAAACAACTTATCCAAAACCCAAGCCCTAATAAGATAAATACCATTACTTATACCTTGCTTGAAAGTTCATAAAAACCCAAGGCCTACTCAGAAACACAACTAATTATTCCCCCTACTTGGAAACTCATTGGAATCCACCTCTTACATAGACACTTCCCAAAATTTTCCACTCCTCCACATAGTGATGCATGTGCACACACCAAATTTAATCATGCAAGGAGTGACACTATTCATTAGGAAAGTTGTAAAGTGACATCACTCCCCCTATCACATCAAACTCATCCTAGGACTTATCCCATAGTCAAATGGGATTCTATCCCTTGGTTAGAACCAACCTAAGGGGGCATAGTATTTTTTGAGAAGTTAGGTCTAAATTTATTTTAAACCCAAAGTTTTGGAAATGTGGATTATTTTTAAGAAGTTTAAATTCACATAATTATTAGTATACAACGCATTTTGAGGAACCATTATTTAAAACTATGAGGTTTTTTAGGATATATGCATTGTAACTATTATCAGGCCTTATAAAATTGAACCTATATAAGTTTAGGTGGGTTAAATTTTGATGTATCTTTCACACTATTTGTTATACACATACTTCCTTATTACACTATGGATAAAAATTTGGTTTCACTTCTTACATCATTCAACTATCATGAGTAGCAAACCAAAGTACAAATATACTTGAGGAGTAAATAATTACACTGAATCATGATGGGTATCAAACTAGAACCAACACCTGATGCAAAGAAGGTGAAGTGGTTTAACATATGTGATGAATCATATAGTTTTAGTCATATAAAATGTGAAATTGGATGACTTAAGCATGGCTAATGACACCAAATCCACAGGTATTCCTACTTGCTTACATAACCCTCCTAGGCTATTCTTTCACTAATTCCCAATCTTCCATAGCCTTATAGACTTAGGCATCTCTTTTAGGCCCAAATCCATCACCCTAGGTATTATTCCCTTAAGAAAACAATTCCCAACTTGGATAGGAGTGCTAGAACCTGGGGTGTCTTATTTTTGGTGTTGTCATCCAAGTTCATTTTTGGTCCTAATAGTCAGATTATTTTATATCCTTATCCTTTTTATTTTCAACCTAACATGAATTATTTTAACCCATGATAATTAATTTCCCTATAAAATTCCATTAAATTACATTTATAATGGTTGGCACTCATTTACAAGAGATAAGAAAGAATACAAGCAAGTACACTGAAGCACTCTTCCCTATTCTTTGCATACAACCTTCCAAGATCATTTCAACCTTATTCAAACCTTTACACTAGTCCCTAGCCATCTGAAGTACATCCATTTTTGCATCTATTTTTTTCACAAATAATTGTACCAAGCACTTTAATGGGATAACTAAATTATCTTGATCCCTCCTCAAAGTATTAGTATGTAGGTATCATACCCACACATAGGGTGTGAAGTGCATCTAGTGTATCCTTTACACACTAACCCCTTCTTTAGATTTTCCAAGTTTTCATTCAAATTAAAGAAAAAATAACTCATAGGCATTTGAATATTAAAAATAGATACATAAAAATCTCCATAGGATTTGATTTTTCACTGATAGGGTAACATAGGCCTACCGAACAAAACTTAGAAAGCTCAGACCACCTAGACAACAATGCCAAAAAAAGACTACAATTCCAAATAGTAGGGTGCCCCACTTTTGGTGCTCCTATACAATATATAAATGAACCTTAGGATCTATTTTTTGATATTTTCCTAGTCCTACTCCTCTATTATCAAACCCTATCTCAGTCTGGATCATTTAGAGTAAGCTAAGTTAGATTTCTCTTATTTATTACTATATTAAAAAAAGGCCAAACTAAAAATATTTTGCACAAATCAATAGATTAATTCTTGCATATTATTTATTGATTTAATTTAATTAAAACTATTTATTTAACTAGGAATAAAACTCCATTATTTTGAAAAAAATAAAACATTTGGTAAACCTGACTTCAAATTTCACACAAAATCCCTAAAAACCCTAGGGATAAATATTTTTGATTTTTTGGCATAATTTATTGATTTTTCCTACATGTAAAAATCATAAATCTACAAATTAATTACAAAAATATCACATATTTTGTTAAAACCCTAGTTTGCACATACTAGGTCCTTTTTGCATATAAACACATTCCAAACACTATGAAAAATATATTGCTAATTTTAGAAATATTTTATATTTTTTCCTAAATTTTATAAGAAAAATTCTACAAATGTTATATAAATTCATATCAAAATTTTAAAATTATCATACTAATTTGTAAAAAATCATTAAAAAAAAAACTAGTTACATAAACTAGTTCCTAGTTATTTTCCAATACTTTTCCAATCATTTTCTACATTTTTAGTTGCATATCCAGCTCAAAAAATCAATTTTAAATTCAAAAATTCATACATTTTTTTATAAATATTTTTAAAAATATCCTTAGTTGAATATAATAGCACCTATTTGCTTCTTGAGCTATCACCTTACATCCATAGCCAAATTAAAAATGATGCTCATTTATTTACAAACTTTTATTACATTTCTTACAAATAATAAGGAAACCTTAATGGGCCCTATCATGTACATGAATGATATCATATGTTAGTACAAATCTTCATTATTCTCATTTCATGTTTATTTTCATTATATGGGATGATGTTAAGCAATTTATTCTTAAACATGTTAATACATCTTTTGCATCACCTCGCTTGAAGCCTCTACCCCATGTCAAGTCATGTTTCCTAGCCCATTTTTCTCTTCCCTAGGTCACTACCCATAACCAAAGAGAATAAATGAGACCCTTTGTTCCTCCACCACCTTGACCCATTTATTATCTTTGCTGTCCTCCAGTAACTACTACTACTCATATATATAGTACATAATGTGGTTAGAGATATTACTCGACATACCACCATGCCTCCTCCACTTACCTAAGAGCCCCATCACCCTATTATTCAAACCCATCCTATGCCCAACCCACCTACATAGGCATATTTTCATAAGTCATATGACATTTTTTATTATTTGAGAAACACTCTAGCTAAAATTTCCATTTTAAAACTACTGTAGAAAGATAATGTATTCAAAGACATTATTTATCAAGCACTCACTTAGACTTCTATGCCTAGTGATTCAGAACCTTCTTATTTTGCATCAGTGGTCAACACTTTAAAAACTATAGAAGATGATATTTATTTTGATCATGAGGACATGCCTTCTCATATAGTTATTGATCAAAATTTACCACTATTCATATAAGTAAAAGTCAAAACCAGTTCAGTTAAGAGAGTTCTTTTTTACAGTGGTTCTAGACAAAATTTATGTAATATCACATTCTTACAAGCCATGGGTGTAGATTTGGCATAAATGTAAAAAACATATAAGAGAATTTGAGGGTTCGATGGTATACCCTGATAGACATTTGGGACTATTACTTTAGATATCATGGTCAGACCAAAAACCCTCTCTACATAATTCTAGGACATGTCAGGTCCCCTCTACTATAATCTTTTACTATGATGACCTTATATACATACTATGGGTCCCATTCCTTCCACTCTCCATCAATGTAATAAATATATCCATGAGGTATATATATACACAAGTCCAATAGATAACCAACCATTCAAATGTTATCAACTTACAAAGTCATCTTTGATTATTTCATTAGATGGGACACCATATCTCATAGTACAACCACCACTTCATAGTATTTATATTGATCAGATACATACATATGAGGTTGGAGAGACTAGTAATTATTACACCACTCCAATTACAGTTGCATAGTTAGCACTAGCTATTCTACTAGTCATAACAATGTCAACCATTCTAGCTACTTCATCAGTCACATTTTTGACACCTGTTACACATCCACCATCATTGATGGTAGTATTAGAAGTTCTAGTTGATTCCATAGTTACTCCACCAGTTATAGATACCTTTGAAACAACATTGTCCTCTAATACTATAGATGATGAGACTCCTATACCACATTTACTCTTTTTGGTAAATTCTAAGTTACCATATGTACATGATGTTGATATATATTCATAGACTTATTTACATGATGATATGACACCCACACTCAAAGATTATTATTTGTATGAATTGAGCTTTACACCAGTTGGCCTAGGTGAGTATTGAGATAACTCTAAAGCTCTCATACCACATCCTACAACACTTTTAGCATCTCACACTACACTCACAAGATATACTCCACACTCATAGCCATAGTTAGACCACTTGGCACATACAGTTCACATGATTACCTCTATGGATATAGAGCTAGTTATTCAGATATAGATAAGTAGTACACAACATCAATAATAATTTATGTTGTGAATATTACTTGATCATGGACTGATCACAGTACCTACAATATGACACAAATCTATCAATGGATTATCACATTAGGATGGTCACCAATTTTATACTTTTCATAGGATTATAGACCATGATAAAAACTCATGTATAGCTTTAAGATATAAATTGGATAAACTATAGGTTTGAGGAATTATTAAAATTATAACACCACCAACATCACCAATTCCACCACTTCCACTAAATTCATCTACTAGTAGGACTAAATGTCTTAAATTAAAGTCAAAATCTCCACCACTAGAGTAATATTTAGTTCACATTCATCATGATGCCACAATAAACACAACATCTACAACATATGATAATACTTATGATGATGATCTCAAGGAATTTGATGACAGCTATGACCCTTTCCTTCATTTCCATCCCCAGTAGGCTCCATCCTTAGATCCCTTCCCCCACCAGCCTAGTATTTTATTTTATCATGTACATATTGCTTTACCTACATGCTTGTACATAGTTATTTTCAACATTTATTTTATATAATAACTTATACTTGATTATACATAACTAATATAAAAATACAAAAACAATACAAAAAATTCAAAATATACAAAAACATTCAAATATATAAAAATACTAGAAACATTTCAATTATATACATCATCCTTGCTTTTCATTACTAATATCATGCTAGGACTTACATTTATTATTTCATTCTATTGTATGTCAATTTATATACATTACCATGATTTAATTGATCTCTTTGAGTGTGTGTAGTGACATCTATCTACTTGACTGCTTCACTCTACCCATTGAGGGGGGCATTCCTATTTCTACATTCAAGACACGCATCGATCATACCCACCCTCTGGGGGCATATTCTATATGATTATACCATCCAGGTTATGTCATTACTACACTACACACTCTAAGTTATCATGCTAATGTACGTTCCTTTCTAGATTACATAGATTACTATATCAACATTTCACTAGTATCTAACATTTATGTATTTCTTAACATATACCTAGTCTTTTACTACACATGTTTTCATGCTTTCAAATTTGATTTGATTAGTTAGATGTGATTATACCTTTATAGTTATTACATGATTGCTCCTCTTACTTAACATAGCTTTTGTGATTACATTTATAGTTTTTATTGGTCTCCTATTTATGCCTTAGGATATTTACCAATGTCTTTTTCTTGAATTCATGTGTGTGCCTTAAGACATTTGCCAATGTAATTTTCTTGTACTCTTCTATGTGCTTATGGCCCCCATGAAAACTTTAATTTTTTCACATGTATGTGTATGTGGTATTTTAACATGCCTTCTATGCTTGTTTTCTAGTTTGAGTGACATGTACCCATGTCCCTTGTTTGCATGGTCCATTGGCCATCCCTGTATGCTTTTTTCTTATTTATTCTTGCTTGTTTGCTTATTTATTTATAAATGTGTACAATGTCATGATACACATCATGAATTTACCTTGATTTCTTGTATGTCATGATGGACATCATGCTCCATCCCTCCAGCTAACAACTAACAACTAACAACTAATAACTAACATCTAACATTTCTAGTTCTAGTTCAGTACTCTACACATGCTTTTACATTATTACATCTATCTAGGCATACACATGTTGATATAAAAATATATCAACAAAAACTTTTCTATATATAAAAATATCTTGTCAAATATCACTACTATACCATATATCTATACAACTTAACACACTTTCAAGATTCTTTCTTCTAAGGGTAGTCATTATAGGTTCATCATTCCTAACCTCAAAAGAGGGGGAAACAAATAAGGGTTTTTCCATAGAGATCAAAGCTCCTGATAGTTTAAATAACAACATTCACATCACCTAGTTCAAAATCTAAAGGTTAAACCAGTTAGAATAGAGCAAAAAAATAATGACAATTCTAGATCAACAACTAGTTTTAGCATAGGACAACACCAGAAATAGATAGTAGTGTCAAACACAAGGGTGTCTTCATTTTTACACTCATGTGTAGGTATAAAAACACTCAAGTTTTCTTAAAATAGGAAAAAAAATTAGTTTAGATACAAATTTTTCACATCCAAATTAGTCAAAATTAGTAGTTTAGTACAGTTTTCTCAAAGAATCTAGATATAGGGGATTATCATGCATGGAATGATAGTTATCACTTTTAGTTTTAGATTAGGTAGTTGACATAACTTCCAGATTAGAATCCCTGTTCTAGATACTAGTGATTGGGGGCAATGTGTGTGGCACATTGGTCTTCTTTTATTTCCATGTTCAGTTTATTATCCAGGCATTCTCAATAGTTGCATGCCTTACTACATCTGCATGTGGTTGGCATCACTTTCAAGTTTAAATTTCATACAAGTTTTAATTTATGATTAATTTAGTTATTTATTTGGATTTCACATAATCCTAATACATTAGTTTTGAAGTGGCTTTCATACAAGCCTAACCTGTATCTTTCAAAATGGCCAAGAGTGGCCTAGTTTCTAGCATGCATTGAGGATATCCACACCACATTGTCATATTTCCAAAACATAAATGGGATATATAATCCATATCATATGACATATATTATACATTAGTATCACTTCATAGCTTCACTTTATGGGGCAATGATGGATCCAAAGGACCAACCTTTGTATTCTTGAGCAACCTATTCAAAGGGATTAGACACATAGTCCAAACATTAGTTGACACATGCATGATTAATTAGCTTCACTAAATTTAAAATTATGGATCCAAAGGTCCTACCTTTGCATTCTTGAGACACCTTTCATGAAATTGAGCACTTAGCACTATTTGTGATATTACTCTTCATTCAACACATAGCCAACATCATCCATCACAATCTAGCATCATAATAGGTTTTGTATTGGTTCATGTATCTAGTGAGGTATATTAATTATTTTCTCTTCCTCTTACTAATTTTTTGTACATTCTTATTTTAGATATAGCATATCTAGTAAGAACTGATATAATTTTATGTTTTAATTATAGATTCACACTTCACAATGTGCTCTTTCTATACATATCTAGCATCACACAGCTTCATGAGCTTCTCTTTTGTTGTATAATTCAATAATTATTAGTGTGTAATAACTAAAATAAATTATTTTTGTTGTGGCACATTGGTCTTCATTTATTTCCAAGTTTAGTTTATTATCCATGCATTCTCAAAAGTTGCATGCCTTACTCCATCTGCATGTGGTTGGCATCACTTTCAAGTTGCACTTTCATACAAGTTTAAATGTATGAGTACTTTAGTTCTTTATTTTGCATTCACATAATCCTAGTACATTATTTTTGAAGTGGCTTTCATACAAGCCTAACCTATATCTTTCAAAATGGCCAAGAGTGGCCTAGTTTCTAGTATACATTGAGGATATCCACACCATATTGTCATATTTACAAAACATATATGGGATCCATAATCCATATCATATGACATATATTGTATATTAGTATCACTTCATAGCTTCACTTTATGGGGTAATGATGGATCCAAAGGACCAACCTTTGTATTCTTGAGCCACCTATTCAAAGGGATTAGACACATAGTCCAAACATTGATTAAAACATGCATGATTCATTAGCTTCACTCAATTTGAAAATATGGATCCAAAGGGCCTACATTTTCATTCATGAGACACCTTTCATGAAATTTATCACTTATCTCTATTTGTGATATTACTCTTCATTCAACACATAGCCAACATCATCCAGCACAATCTAGCATCATAATAGGTTTTGTATTGGTTCATGTATCTAGTGAGGTATATTCATTCTTTTCTCTTCCTCTTACTCAGATTTTGTACATTCTTATTTTAGATATATAATATCTAGTAATAACTAATATAATTTTTTGTTTTTATTGTAGATTCACACTTCACAATGTGCTCTCTTTATGCACATCTAACATCACACAACTTCATGAGATTCTCCCTTATAGATAAGTTCATGTATGATTTTTACTTTCTTTTATCCTAGTATTTCACTTTGATATATCACTATAATAAATGGGGTGAAAATTTAGTCATATAAAATGCAAAATTGGATTACTTAAGCATGGATAATGACACCCAATCCATATGTCTTCCTACTTGCTTACACAACCCTTCTAGGCTATTCCTTCATTGATTCCCAATCATTCATAACCTTCCAGACTTAACCCTTATAGACCCAAGTATCTCTTTTAGGACCAAATCCATCCCCTGGGTCTCATTCCCTTAGGACAATAATTCCAAAATTAGATAGGAGCACTGGAACTTAGGGTGTCCTATTTTTGGCATTATTGTCCAAGTTCATTTTTGGTCCTAATGGTAAGATTATTTTGGATACTTGTCCTTTTTATTTTTGGCCTAACATGAATTCATTTAATCCATGATCATTAATTTCCCAATAAAAGGCCATTCAAATTCCATTTAGAAGGGTTGACACTCATTTATAAGAGAAAAGTAAGAATACAAGTAAGTACATTCAAACACTCTTCCCTATTCTCTGCGTACAACCTTCCAAGATCATTTCAAGAATATTCAAACCTTTACACTAGTCCCTCTCCATTTGAAGTATACCTAGTTTTGCATCTAGTTGCATTTATCATACAAAATTGCACCAAGTACTTTACTCAGATAACTACATTAGTTTGATGCCTCCTCATATTATTAGTATGTAGGTAGCATACCCATATATGGGGTGTGAAGTGTGTCCAATGTATCATTTATACACTAACCCCTTCTCTATCTTTTCCAAGTTTCCATTCAAGTTCAAGCACAAATATCTCCTAGGGATTTGAAGATTAAAAATAAACACATAGCTATCTCCATAGGCTTCTAAGATTCAATGTTTCACTAACAGGGTAACATAGGCCTACCAAACATAACCCAAAAAGATTAAACCACCTAGATAAGAGTCTCAAAAAAGGACTACAACATCAAACAATAGGGTATCCCACTTTTGGTTCTCTTATCCCATCTAGAAACACATTTTAGGATCTATTTTCCAATATTTTATCAGTCCTGCTCCTCCATTATCAGACCCTGTCTCAGTCTAGATCATTTAGAATAAACTAAGTTAGATTTATTTTATTTATTACTATATTTAGAAAAGGCAAAAATACAAATCTATTTTCACAAATTAGTAACTTAATTCCTGCATATTATTTATTTATTTACTTTAGTCAGACCTATTTATTTAACTAGGAATAAAACTCCATTATTTTAAAATTAATAAAATAATAGTCTATTATGACTCAATTTTTATTGACTTGTTCCTTCACATTTAATATAAAAATACTCCTAATTTTTTTGAACCATACCATAAAAACTATTTTAAAATTAGAATTTAATGTGGGGTCACTAGCAAGAGAATGAAATCATCAATTGAGGTATTGTTGAGGCCTAAAACTCTCACTTTAGGTTTAACAACCTCTATGGGAAGTTTTATAGACGTGGGACCAAATTGTGGTCTGTAAAGAAACCTCTAGGGTTTTAGAAGCCAATTCTTTAATTGATCTTTGGATTGAAAAGGGATAAGAGAGAAATGTAAATAATAATAAAATAAAACTAAGGTAATTCACAAAGAGATTTAAAGTGTTAATCTATAATTACATAAAATAGATTGAATCCTTGAACACTATACACTATAAAGGATCATAAAGCATGAATAAAAGTCTATGATGCAAGAAAGTATTAATGCTATAGAAGCAAAAGAAAGGGAATAACCAATATAGATAAATCTTCACTTAAATAGACATATAACACTAAAACCTCTTCATTTAGGTGGATAATATAATACAAAAGGCCTCAAGGTCACAATAAAAAAATCCAATCACACCTGTGAGGGGCACTTGCTAAGGTTATAGAATGAAAAAATGATAGCTACTTCTACTCCTATTATATTAAAAATGGTTGTTTTCCAAAATATCAAAAAATACAATGTAAATGATAACCCCCCTCTAAGATGGATGAACCCAAAATATATAAGCAAAGTGGATTCTGACAAGAATGACACCTAGAAATCTTAGCATCATGCCAATGATGATGTCATTACAAGTGAATGAAGGACTCAAGATCATGAGTGTAGTTGTCCTCCAAATCCTAGATATGGAGAAATTATGATATATTATTATGGTCATGATGCTCAAAAGGAGCATGGTGACACCATGTGTACATCTCTAAAGTTGCCTCTGATATACCATTAAAGACGGGGATCCACTTACCCTATCTAATGGTGTGACTCCTAGCTTTGATAGGAAAACCTTGCCTTTGATAAGCATCATGGTACCATGTGGAAAGGATCATATCCTTATATTCATAACTACATGGTGGGTCTTAATCATTTCTTCACCAACCAATAGAAATTCTCATCTCCTTCTATTCATAACCACATGGTGGGTCCTAATCATTTTTTCACCAACCAAAGGTGTTACTTGAAGGACTATTAAAGGTAAACGACTTTTGGATAAGTGTTATGATGCCAAATGTCAAGAAAACACTTATTCAAGGGAAATTATTTAAAAAAATTAGTGTAAAGACACCATATGTAGAAACTACATTTTCCTTGATAACTACTCAATGGGTATCACCCATCACCCCATTAGCCAATAGTTCTACTCAAAGTTTTGACCAAAAGGAAATGGCCTTGGATGAATGTTGGGTTTCCATGTGTCGATTTGGTGTTACTTTGAGATTAATCAAGGACTTATTCATGCTAAAGAAGCATCAATTTACCATGTGTCAAAAGTGGAAGGAGTCTAATAGTTAGGTAAAATATACATAAAGGGGCCTCAAGAAAGGAAGAGGATGAAAGGTAACTGCTAGATACATTGAGAAAGATTGAAACTAAATGTGAGATACTCAAGATAATTGAAATTTTGTATTTCAATCCATATTTATTGGTGATTTATAAGGGTATCCACCTATCGATGAGAGAACCTAAAACTCTAGTATGCAAACTAGTCGAGGCAAAATTTTCAAAATAGGAGGAATGTCGATGAACTTAAACTTTGGAAGAGTCATTTATAAGGGTACCCACTCTTCCTCTTTAGGTTGGGACTTCTTCTTAAGAGCCTTAAAGGCTCTATCTAGATCAATAATGTCTTTGAAGGAGATGTTCCCAAAACCTCCTGCTACCACTAGTGTCTAAAATTCTAGCTAGGTGAGTAGCTTCAATATTTATCTACTTTGGAGACATAAGAAATTGATCAAGAGCCACAAACATGGTCTGGTATTTCTTTTTCTACTCTATCAACACTTTGATTTAGTAATCTAAGATGAACTAAGGAATTATTCATGCTGAAGAAGTATTGGGTTACCATGTGTTAGAAGTGGAGGGAGGCCAATAAATAGGCAAAATATACATAAGGGGGCCTCAATAAAGGAAGAGGATGAAAGGTAACTAATAGATATGCTGAGTAAGCCTAAGATTGAATGTGAACTACTCAATATAATTGAAATTTTGGATTTTGACCCATAGTTCTTAGTGATTCACAAGGGTATCCACCTATGAATGAGAAAACCCAAAACTCTAGTATGCAAACTATTCGAGGCAAAATTTTCAAAATAGGAGGAAGGTATGTGAACTTACAACTTTTGAAGAGTCATTTATAATGGCACCCACTCTTCATCCTTTGGTTGGGCCTTCTTATTGAGAGCTTTAAAGGCTCTATCTAGATTGAAAATCTCCTTAAAGGAGATTTTCCCCAAACCTTGTGCTACTACTAGTGTCTAAAATTCTAGTTGAGTGAGCAGCTTCAATATTTTCTCTACTTTGGAGACACTAGGTGATTAATCAAGAGTTATGAACATGGTCTGGTCATTATTTTTTATCTATAATAACATTATGATTTCATGTTTTGGTAGGACACTATTATCTACCAAGAATGAGGAGGGGATTCCCAATTGGACTACTTGTTCAATGTGTCTCCCTCTATCTTGGACCACTTTTTCTAAGGCATTAAGGAATGCCTTACACTTGGTAGCTACCATGTTATGTATTAAAATTAATTAACCTTGGCTATTTCTTGCCTTTGGTCAGCCACCCCCATTACCTTTAGTTTTTTTTTCTAAAGGGATATAGAGCTTTTGGATGAGGAGTTGTGTATGTTGTACCTTGGGGGTAATGAAGGTGATGACCTAGTTAATGGATGTGATTACCTAGGAGCTCAACTTCTATAAATTTGTGATGAAGGTGAGGTCTAGCTTTAGGTTTGTAATTACTCCTTTTATCCTCTCCTAGTAGGATAAATATAGATATTGAATCATTGGGATGATATCTATGATATGGGAGTGGGTCATGAGGTCATTCTTCAATTGCATGATTTATTGGTCCTTGGCCAAGGACTCTTGATATGGCTGATATTACAATTGTTGAAAAGCCCAATTAGAATCTAAGAAATTATAATGGATCTATGTTAATTCAATATCTTTATCTTATATCTTGGTTTCTATTGTCACCCTTAGATTGTATTCCACCTGGAAAATCTCATTAGAGATATGGATCTAAAGGTCAGACCTCAATTTGTTGAGCTCTACATCCTTTTATTTTGCCTCAGTGTTGAGGTGACTGACCATATCCTTCACCTTGGTGAGTTCTAGTTTGGTCTTATCCAGCTATTGGGTTACTTTTATGTAGTCTATAGTCACATAATTTTTCATTTCCTCCGTCAGCTTCACCCTATCAGTGGGTTTAGGCTAGCTAAGATTGAGGCTGATAGATTATATTACATAGTCCTCTAGTTACATCTGATCTTGGGGACTAACTTCTTGAGGGACCATGTGTACAATCATGAGGGATTATTGTGAAGATTCAAATAATGACCATATGTGAGTAAATACTATGGACTTGGACTATGTCCCCCTCTTTTTCTCCATATGGGCCTCCCAAGCCCTTCTCATCACATTCATCTACTAATGGTATTACTCTAGTGACTGAATGTTTTCCCCTATGAAGGGGAGTCTTTCAGGTAGTGAAAATGTAATTATCACTTGTTGTGAAGAAAATAATGTTTTTCCTTTATATGTGAGTGGATTAAGGGTGAGGGTGGAAGGAGAAAAAGACAAGAGCCCATGAAATGGGGTAGAGGGTGATTGCACCATGATGGATGATGATGCAGATGATAAAATCTGAGGAGTTAGGAAAGGCATGAGGGAGGAGATTAGGACCATGGAGGAAAGTGATGTGAGATCAATATATGATTGGGTGGATGAAGAGGAGAGTGGGGCTAAGAATGTAATTGGATGGTCAGTGGAGATTGTTACAACCTAAGGTAAAACTATGGATGGAGATGTGGGGGTGAAGAAAGAGGTTGAGGTGGAAAGAAGGGGTTCTGAGAAGCATATATTATTTTATGGTGGATCCAATGGAGGGATATATTTTGGTAAATTTGGCCACTTATACTATGATGATCCAACTGCAAGGTACCCTGAAGTGGCCTATTGTTTTTATAGGGATATGGGGTATGGGAACAAAGGAGGTAGCTAGGTTGATGACTTTGGGACCTCCATAACTTTAGCTCCATTTTTTATGGGCACATCCCCCACCTCTTCTCTAGGGGTATATTATTCTTATTCTTCATATTATTCTTCATTTTCCCCTTCTTCTTCCTCAATATATAATCCTCCTTCTATCAGGTCTTCTTTTAGATGATGATCATCCTAGAGATTTTCAAATGTTTCATCTCTTTATTTGTCCTCAAAGTTTGAGTATAAATTAAAAAGTTTGATATATCATTATTCATGGTGGTGGAAATGGCATCTATAAAATTGATTATATATACTTACACCTTGTTCACCCTAGTCAAGAGGAAGAGCACCCATAATTAAAAATTAGTAACATTGGCATTTGAGTCCATACCAAAGATGAAGGCCAACATGGATAGGACCTACTTCAGGTGCTTCATAAGGAAGTTCACGAAGGGGATGGGTAGAGGATATGCCTCTATGTAGCCACTTCATATGAGGAAATTAATGAAGTGAACCTTATCATAGATGCAGGTGTCTCAGACATCTTAGAGGTTATCTATATTATAGATGTTAGCCTTTGGGTCACTTGGGATCCAAATCATCTCCCTAATGGTGTCTACACTAATTTTCATCCTTAAATGTGTGTTACCCACAATTATTCTAGTGTTAACATCATACCTTTTTTCATAGAGGGAAATAATTTTTGGGCATGGGTGAACATAAGGCACCATGAACTGGTCCAACATGCAATCCCATATTCTACACTTGAATGAGTCATAGCAATTCCTCTAGACTTTCTCTATCGTTTAGGTTTAGGTACCCTCCCTTAATATCTTGGGTTTTTTTATCCATCTTAGATTAATATATCTCATATTTAAAATTAGTGACCAATGCTTGGTCCTTATAATGACATGTGGCCATCCTTTTGATGTTTGACACCTTCTCCTTTAGCTAAGGTAGGGTGGAAGCATATGACTTGCTTATCACATACATAGGGGGAATGCCTCCCTAGCTAACTAAGTTATGGGTTATCTATTTTATTAGATGCTTCTTGTCTCCAAATGAGGATGTTGAAGTATCCATCTCAATAATTCCTTTTCAAAATCACTTTATATTCACAAATAAGATATTGGGTCAATAAGTTCTACTCACACGGTCTCACAATTCTTGGCTTTACTCTCTCTGCTCTTTATATTTTTCTCAATTACTTAATACTCTCAAAAATATCAATGTGTCTAAGTGTTTGTCTAGATGAGGAGAGGGGTATTTATACACTGATAATTTTATGTGGGATCAGCATGGGTAAATTTGAATCTAGGGCACCCCATAAATATCAGGGGTGGTACACACACTTAAGGAGAAACTCACAAGATATTTATGGTGATCCTTATATGGAATTGTGAAAAATGGAGCATATAACATTAATTTTAAGAGAGGTGAGTAGATAAATATATTTTATAGCATGTTTTAGAATTTAGGAGGGATAGGGAAAGGACACATGGAAATAAGAGGAGACACTTGTGTGAATGACACAAATTTAAAATAAATAATAAAGGAAAGGGAAAAAAATAAAGGGAAACAACAACTAATAAGGGGAACACACAAGAAAAAATGGGAAACTAACTATGTACAAGGGGGAGGTAGGTTTACTACTTTAAATATTTCAAGTTGATCCCATTAACTAGGGTCTTTAATGCATTGCCTTCTTCATCTTCAAGCTCAAAATAATTTCCCCATCTGTTACCGATGATACAAAATGGCCCTCTCCATAAATTATCAAACTTTTCATGTTAAGCCATCTTTATGGCTCTTTAATCATGCTTGAGAACTAAATCCCCAAGTTTAAATCTTAGGTTCAACATTTTCTTATTGAAACACCACTTGACCACTTATTATCAACTAATTTTCACATCACTTCCCTACTCTCTTTCATCTTAGAGGATAATTATCTCTATGATCCTAACCTCCATCTCTCCATTTTCTGAAATCTGAATAGCTTTCAAAAGCTATAATTTGGGGATCTCTAATGACACAAGCATGACTACCTCCTTATCATTCATGATGTCATATAAGTAAGTCTTTAGGATATACTTGAGAGTGATGTATTCCACCCATAGGGATATTTTAACATGTATATGCCACTCCCTTTGCTAGTTTATACCCATCCTTTTGATTAGATTTATCAGATTCTTTTTTGTTGACTTTGCCAACTTGTTCTCCTATGGGTACTAGTTAGATTAAGTCTTTAAGAAGAAACTATTTTGGAGCATGAAATAAAAAATATTGGACCCAATGAAGAATTTTTCATTGTTATATATTATCATCTTGGGTGGGCCAAACCTTTCCATAATTTTCTCTAAGAATTCAAGGATCATATTCTTGGTCACCTCTCTTAGTGGGACTGCTTTAGTCCAACTACTAAATTATTCAATGGTCATTAATATACACTTATAACCAATGATGGAGGTGGGATTGATCATTTCAATGAAATATAAACCCCATTATGTGAAGGGTTCATCTATCATAATTATATTTAGCAACATAGTCAAATTTTTCCTTTTCCTCATAAAGAACTGACATTTCTAGCATTTTTTGATTGCTTGATGATAGTCCAAAAAGATGGTCAACTAGCAGTATCTTGTATGCATGATCTTGGTCATGGTGGTTTTTATTGAGAAGTGGCCACTTATGGGGATGAAATTCATATCTTAGGGGATTTTTTTATCTTGGTGTTTTTCAACACATCAGAGTAGATGTTCATCAAAGTTTCTTTTGAACAAGACTCCCTAAACTAACATGTAGCTAGACCCTTGTAGCCTATAGAAACACCTTTTATGAATAAAGAGGCCATCAATATATCTATAAATTTACATTAATTAGATCATATCAACCACCCAAGAAATATTATCTTCGTATTGGTTTAGTAGGACTACTTCTGACGTGTTTGGTTTCTCCACTAGGAAATCTACATATTTGGTTAAATACTCATAGATTCCTTTTCCTCTGACCACATTAGTTAGACTGACCTTAATATCATACTTGAGGATATTGGTGATCCAATTATCCAATTTTTTTAGTGATTTCTCCTTATGTATTTATATATGCGAGAGTGTTTTATATACACCATTATTTTTCTTCCCACCACAAGGTGCCTAAGATTTTTGAAGCCCTTGATGATGGTAAAATCATGGTTCTTTATAATTTTTTTTTTTAATTTGTACCCATGTAATGTTCTTGAGTATAAAATTTTCAAGTTATCATTCTATCCTACTTCTTCATTTTGGGTTAACATAGTTGTTAGGCTATGCTCACTTCCATAGATGTACATAATGAAACCTTTGGAAAAGTTAGGGTTAACTAGTATAGGTATGGTGGATGTCATGTCCTTGATTTTATCAAATGTTTCCCTCCCCTCAAGCATCCATTTGAAAGGATTGGTCCTTATTTAACATTAGTGTGATTATTCTCACTAATCCTATGAAGTAAGATATGAATTGACTAACAAAGTTAATATTCCCAAGAAAAGAACTGACCCCTTTCTTGTTTATCATCAAGGATAAGTTTTTGATGGCTTGTATTCTTTCCAAATCTATAGTGATCCTTTATTTGGATACTATGTATCTAAGCATCTTTCCTTGTGGGAATCTAAAGACACATTTTAGAGTTAAGAGATACCCTAAATTTTTTGCACCTTTGGAAAACCTTTTCTAGATAATCAAAATGGTCTTCCTTCTCCTTTGAGAACATAATGAAGTCATATAAATAAATGAGGATTATCTTATTGATTAAACCCTTAAAATAAATTTACATAGATTTTTGTAATGTATCCTTAGTATTAGAAAGTCTGAAAAGCATCTTCACATATGTGAATGTTCCCTAGTTCATGGTGAGAGTGGTTTTGTGTTGACTTCCCTCATTTACCCAAACCTAATTATATATAGAGAATCCATTCATTAGAGATAACATTTCCAGATCGGCCACTATCTAGAAGATTTATTCCATAGAATGAAGGGGTAGTGATCCTTCAAGGAATCCTTATTCAAGTCACATAAGTCTATGCACAACCATATTTCTCCACTCTTTTTGTAAAATAACTAAGTTGGATACCCAAGGAAAATGTTTGATCAGGTATATGATTTTTGAGATGATTAATTTCTAAGCTCCTGGGACATAAGGGACTTGATTTTTGGGTTTATTGAACAAGTTTTTCTCCCTCCACCAAGTCTATGGTGTGTTTAATGACTTCATAATAATTTCCTCTCAAGTCATCATATATTCATGTGATGACGCCTTCATAATTTTTACAAAAGGAGACTAACCACTCCTTATCTTTATGGGGAACCTCCTTTCTAATCTTCAACTTTCTTCCACCTCCAACATCAAGTTCAAATTATTTTCTTTTATTTGTGACAAAATTTCACTTGTCAATCCTTAAATCATGATAATCAAATAAATTCTCTAAGGTGATGAACCCCTTTGGTAGTTTGTTGCTTTTTAAATGCATGATCTAGTTACCATAGGCTTATTCAATCTTTGGTTTTAATTATTCTAAAAAAAATCATGATTACTAGAGAAACATGGTGATTTGAGCATTGCTTTCAAACACTTGAAAATTCTAGTCATTGTTAGGGATGGAAAGTCTGATGATAACCCACACATATTATTCATTAGTGAATAAGTCTATTACTAGATTGACTTGAGATCTGATTGCTGCCATCCTATCAGCCTCTAAATTCATAACTCTAGGGATGATCTAAATTTTGAAAGCTTTAAAGGTTTTAATCAAATCCCATATGAGGTGGTGGTAGGATATCATGCACATATTCTTTGTAGCTACAAATCCTCTTACCTACCTTACTACTAGTTTGGAATCACAAAATAATTTCATTTACTTTATGCCCATCCACTTGGTAAGGCTGAGGCCATGGACTAGCACTTTGTATTTGGCCTCATTATTTGTGTAGGTAAATTGGAATCAAAAGGCTTAGAGGTTCTTTTCTCTAGAAGGAGATACTAGTTAGATTCTAGATCCAAATCTAGTTTTTCACTTTGCACCATCAAAATACAAAGTCCAAAATTTGGACTCAACTTTAGCTCCCTCACTCAGCTCCTCTTTTACAATCTTCATGAACTTGAGAATGGTCTGGTCTTCATTGTAGATTATGTAGGTTTTGAGATGAGTTGAATTTAAGTTTGTGAATGGGTTATTCTTAATGAAATGATTGATGAGGGATTATTCCTCTAGGCTTCTGATGTCTACCACTTCCTCCCCTTTAAGAATTTACACATAATTCATCTCCCCTTTTGAGAAAGAGGTGTGTGTCACTTCAAAATTCATCATGACTTCATTTGGTATGTGTTCTAGATGAAGTGATTTCGACAACACCTTTATCTTCAATCCATATTTGGTCCTTAATATTCAATGGGACCAATCTAATGATAGGTACTCACCTATCTTGGTGGTAAAATATCTTGATAGACATAGCCTAAAGATGGGAGGGGTGTGTATTACTACAACATCTTATGATATAGAAATGCAAGGATAAGAATATAGTGTGAGGGGGAGAGAACTAATGATTCTTAAGGTTTGAACCTTCTTTCCATCCAACTATATCACTCCTTTATTCAAGGGTTCATACTATAATTTTAATACATCTACTATCTGCTTGGGCATCACCATCATGTTAGCACCATAATCAATCATGGAGTTGTGTAATAATTTTTTACCCATAATAAGTTTTAAATAAAATGGGGTAGGTTTTGTCTTACTTATCGCTTCTCTAGAATTGACAAATACATATGGTATATGGGGTTGCACACTCATGCTAGCCTCTAATCTTTTTGTTTATGTGGACTCTATATTTTCTCATATGGGTTTCCCTCATCCCTCCAATGTCTCTTTTAGTAGATATTTTTGCTCAGGTATAGATAGGACATCCCAAGAGAAACATTGGCTAAAACCCTTTTTAGTTGCTCCACCATATTGTATGACCCTAAGAGTAGAACCTTAGGGTCTTTTACCTTGTTTTGCACCATTTTTCTCCACTTTTGATACATTAGAGGTGGAGGTTGGGATCTTTTACCCTTTTGAAAATTCACTTGGGTCCTTTTTAGAAATTCAAGGTTCTCAACCAATATTTTCTTGGAGTACGCATAGTAGTTTGATTGAACCTATGAATCTCTATACATAAGAATTTTGCTAGTATAGATTGCATCTTCACCTTCTACCTAGGAGAAAAGTGTGTGTTATAAGTCTATTTATTATTCTTTTTCAAGGGACATTCCCTACATTTATTTCATTAAGACTGTATCCTCAATCCGTAGATATTGGTATCCAAAGGTTGTATCAAGTGCATTCCCTTATCACCCCTATTTGAAAACCTTCTACTGTAGATTGCCCCTTCGATAATTTTAGGGTCCATGAGTGTCATTATAGGGGAAACATCACAAATTTGAGTCATCTACCAAGTTTTTTGGCCAATGAATAGATCTTTATTTTCTTTAAGTGATACTATGTGTAGGGGATTATGGACTCCAACCATTTGATTTGTGGGATGCATCTGATTGTTTAAAACTTGTTGGTTCAATGCTTGGTGGTTTAGCCTTTGCCTCTCTTGATACCAGTTCTACTGGTATGGTGCTATCCTCTCTTGTTATTTATTAAAAGGGGGATTTGGAGACATAACCTGTTACCTTTTGTGATTTATTATCTCATTGGAAAAGTTATACAAAATACTCTTCATATCATTCATCTCTATGGCTAGTGAGGATGAAATAGATGCACTTGCTTGAGTGGGTTGATACATGTATATTAAAGGTGGTGGTATTGAGGTACTTTGGACTTCTTATTATGGTTGCATTGATGTCTCTAGTAAAATCAAAATTGATAGCTGAAGAGGAAGCTTTTTCATGTCTATTAAATTATGTTTGGCCCTTACTACTATATCATAAGCATCTAGAAGCATCTAATCCCCAAGTGATTTGATCATGATAGAAATATCTAAGTTGAAGGCCTTAAGATAAAAATAATGTCCATGCCCATGAACAACCAATTAGATATTAAAATCCCTTACCAAGTCTTCTCAAACCTAGAATTGAAATTAATAATGGATTTTTGTAGGGCCCTCTTCATAGTTATCAGTTATTTCAAGAGGGATGATTAGTCTACCTTCTCATTGAACCGCTAAAATAATCTATCATCAATGTCATCCCAAGAGGCTATATAATTGGGTGGAAAGGATTAGTACCAATCAAGGTATTTCCCTTTAAATAAAGTGGCTAGTCGTATTAAGGTTGCATCCTACACATTGACATAGTGTATAGTGCACACATTTACAACATATTAGAGATGTTCTACTGTGGTCTTGAAATATTCTATCAAGAATTTAGGGAGTGCATTTAGAGCATTTATAGGAATGGGGTCCCATGCAGTTGGGGGCATTAGAAGGATAAGTCAGTCATTGTTATCCCATGATATGAAGTTCATTGGTAGGACTAGAAGAGCCATTTGTTATTGTTGAGTAACACTATATCCTTCAATATTTTGGAAATTTGGTACTCCTAGAGGGTTTGTTAGTAGACTTGGATTCCTCACCATCTGTGACCTTTTAATAGGTATTTGTCTCATAAACTTGAGCTTCTAGTAATGTATAGTAGTAGATCTAGTCCCACTGGGCATGTTAGAAAAAAAAAACTATTAAGGCCTAAAAATCTCACTTCAGGTTAAATAGCATCTATGTGAAGCTCTATAGGTGTGGGATCGAATTGTGATATGTAAAGCAACATTTGGGGTTTTAGAAGATGATCTTAAATTGATCTTAGGGATGAAAAGGGATAAGAGAGAAATTCAAATAATACTAAAATAAAACTAAGGTGATGTATTAAGAGATTTAAAGCTTTAATCTATAATTGCATAAAATAGATTGAATCCTTGAACACTATAGACTATAAAGGAGCATGAATTAAAGTCTATGATGAAAGCAAAGATTAATACTAGAGAAGTAAAAGAAAGGGAATAACCAGTAGAGATAACTCTTTACTCAAATAGACATAGAACACCACATCCTCTCCATTATTAGGTGTAGAACAAAATATATAAGGCCTCAATGGCACAATAAAAATGTCCAATCACACTTGTGAGGGGCACCTGTTAAGGTTATAGATTGAAAAATTGCTAGCTATTACTACTTATTCTATTAAAAATGATAATTTTAAAAAATAACAAAAAATACAAAGTAAATGATAACCCCCCTCCAAGAAGGATGAGCCTATAATATATAGGTGAATCATCTTCTTACAAGAATGACACCTAGAAATCCTAACATCACTGAATGATGGACTCATGCTCATGAGTGTATTTATCCTCTAGATCCTAGATATGGTACAAATTTATTGTCTTTTTATGGTCATGATGTTTAATAGGAGTGTGGTGACACAATGTGTCCATCTCTAGAGCCACCTTTGATATACCATTAGACATGGAGATCTAATTACCCTATCTAATGTCATGACACCTAGATCTGACAAGAAAACCTTGATTTTGATAAGCATTGTCGCACCATTTAGAAAATATCATCTCCTCTTATTCATAACTACATGGTGGATACCATTTATTTCTTTGCTATCCAATGGTGTTTCTAAAAGGCCTATAAAAAATAAACCACTCTTGAATAAGTGTTATGATGCCATGTGTTGAGTAGATGCTTCTTCAAAGGGAAGTTTGGTAAATTCCTTAAAAAAATGAGTGTGAAATCACCACATGGAGAAACTACATATCCTTTGATAACTTCTTGGTGGGTCCCACTCATCACCCCATTAACAAACACCACTTCTCAGAGTTCTGACCAAAAGAAAACAACCTCAGATGAGTGCTAGGTTACCACATGTTGAGTTGGTGCTACTTCAAGATGAACTGAGGACTTCTTCATGCTAAAGAAGCACCATGTTTCCATGTGTCAAAATTAGAGGGAGGCCAATACTTAGGCAAAATGTACACAATGAGGCCCTGATAAAGGAAGAGGATGAAAGCCAACTACTAGATATGCTAAGCAATCCCAAGACCAAATGTGAGTTGCTCAAGATAATTGAAAGGGTGGACTTTGATCCATAGGTATAGACAAAATTAACACTATACAATACTTCTTAATCAAAATCAAATAAATTAGGTTGAAATTGAAACTATGAGACATAGACAAAAGTGATAAACAATTGATTTTTTCAATCCTTTATAATTTGGGTTCTAATTATTCTATTTTCATTTCTACCTTCCATGCCAATAAGAATTTCATTATACATGAACCATGTTGTCCTTGGATGATCTTTTTTATTGACTTGTCTTGAGAGAAAGGTAAACTTTTTCAAATGGATATGATGAATTCCTATGAATCATATGCATTAGTTGTGAGTCATGACAAATATAAGATTATAAAATTTAGGAAAATAAATAAAACAAGGACCGAGAGCAAAGAAAGGGTGAACAAATTGATGCTAAGTCCAAAGAATCAACTAAGACCTCATATTCAAGAAGGAATCCCATGAAAGAGAGGCTTACATGTGCCTATTATAATAATATTGGGTAGGATGAAACCAAATGTATGAAGAAATATATTGATCAATTGACAAAGATGCTAGAGAAAAAAAACATCAGTCTTCTTGATTCAGTCAAAATAATTCATTAGCATAGGATTATCCTAAATAAAAATAAAGTATTAAGGGTAAAGGTAAGGAAAGGCCCTTATTAAAATTTCATCCCAACCTTCTACATGGGTGATTGATTCTAGTGCCTCACACCATATTTATTCATCACATGATCTTTTCTCATCCTTAGAGCCCTGTTCTATGCCATCCATTTTTTAGGTGATGACACTTATGTAGAAGTTTATGGGAGAGGGTATTTTTAAGTGTGTGATGAAATTTTATATGATGTTCTATGTGGTCCCTTATTTCAAACTAATATCCTATATGTTTATCATATCACTCACATTGGTTCAGGAAAGAGAGTTGAGTTTACACTTGATTGTGTGGTTATTAGGGAATTACATAGTAATGTTATAATTATAGTTGGGAAAGTAGATCAGTAGTCATGATTTTACACTTTATCATATTTTTCTCTTAATTAACCCTATACTACTCTACTCACTCATTTAGATGGGTTGAGTAAATTATGGCATGAGTGATTTGGCCATTTTAACTATTGTTACCTCAAGCAACTCAACTATAATGACATGGTTTTAAGATTAACTCTTTTCCATTTTTATGATGTTGTTTACTAGGGTTGTATACTTCATAAGCATCATAAAAATAATTATCACAAATTAAAATCATGCATAGCTACAAATATTTTGGAGCTAGTCCATAAAGATGTTTTTGGTCCTTTTTCATAAATTTCATTTAACAAGAGTAGATATATTTTTACCTTCATTAATTATTTTTAAAGGGAGACATGGGTGTAATTTCTGAAGTATAAGTCTGAGGTTTTTTATCACTTTTAGGACTTCAAGGCCCTTGTATAGAAATATTTAGGTAAAGCCATAAAGATTTTTTGCATGAATAATTGTGGTATGTCAACCATTGTTTTGATAATTTTTTCACTTTAGAGGGTATTGAAATACAAATTATAGTTTTGTATAGTCCTAAGTAAAATAGTGTTCCAAAATGCAAGAAGAGGTCCCCAAAGTAAATGGAAAACTATATGTTACACTCCAAATCTATTTCACCTTAGTATTGGGATGAGGCCCTCAACTGTACTTGTTATATCCAAAACTAGGTTCCTCATAAATCATTAGAATGAGTCACTCCTTTTGAATCATGGAGTGGTAAATAACCCATAATTAAGAACTTTAGAGCATTTGGATATCTTGGTATGGCCTAAATTCTTAAGAAGAAATATAAGGAAATAAAACCTTAGATTTTACCTTGCATATTTATTTGATATACTTAGGGTGTTATGTGATACATGCTTCTCCATCCCACCATTCATGATTTATTCATTTAGAGAAGTGTTCATTTTTAGGAGGGTCCTTCAAACTCCATACTTGAAACTTATTCCTTTTCCTTGGAATCACTAGGATTTGATGTCAGTTTTAATTATTTAGATACACTTGAGTAACTTCCTAATGATTTGGATTCTTATTATAGTTATGATGATGAGAATATTGATGGGGAATCATCTCCTCCCTCTCCCATTCACTTATTATAGGATGATGAATCTCATAATAACTCTTTAACTTCTACTCCTATTTGGGATAGACATATACTATAAAGTGTCAGCCATTGGGTTGGAGATCCATCATACATTAGGCATACACATTCATAATTATAGAATGTCCCACATGCATTCATTGCATCTACTTATCATTTATATTAATTTTCATGAGGCATCTATAAATATTGAGTGGGATAGTTTTATGGAATAGGAGTATGGATCCTTGAATAGGAATAACACTTGGTATTTAGTCCCTTTTCCCAAGGGAAGAAAAATTATTCAAAGTAGATGGATCTATCAAACAAAACATGTTTTAGAACAATCCATAGACAATTTCAAATCATGTTTAGTAGAAATAGGTTTTTATTAGGTACTTGGAATTTATTATACTAAGACTTTTTCCCCAATTTAAAAAAATGAACTCAATCTGGTCACTCTTTCCATGTTCATAACACATCATTGAGATGTTCATCAAATGGATATGAAGAGTGATTTTGTTCATAGTGACCTCAAGGAGGAGGTATACATGGAGTAACCATAATGTTTTATGGAAGATTACTCCTTAGTTTTTAGACTTTAGAATTGTATTTATGTCCTCAAAACATTTCCTTGATATTGGTACACCGAGATCGACTCCTTTCTTATTTTAACTGGGTTCACTAGATTCCATTTAGATCTTAATGTCTATATTTTTTGGTAGGATGACTCAATTTTGATTCTACTTATCTATATGGATGACCTTTTGATCATAATAATTTCTTCATCCTCCATTATAGTAGTGAAAATTATTTTGTTTGATAGGTTCTTAATGTCTAACTTAGGCTTATTGCATTACTTTCTTTAGATTGAATTTTTTTAGTATTATTCTAGTATCACTATTTCACAATCTAAGTATGATATTGATTTTATTACATGGTTTAACATGGATGATTATAATCCAAATCTAATTCCCTTTTTATTTGGTGTGAAACTTGAGTCTAAAAGTCCTCCTTTCATTAATGTTACCTTGAATCAATAACTTGTTAGCAGTCTCATCTATATTACTCACACTAGACTTGAAATTTCATATGCAATGGATGTGGTCTCTATATTTATGAATGAACCACATGAGCTACACTAAAAATAAACTAAGTGGATTCTCCACTAAATTTAGGGTACTCATAGTTTTGAGATTCACTATGGAATAAGAATTGACATTGACTTAATTGGGTATACAGATTTAGATTGGACTGGTGATATTTAGAATCACAAATCTACGTCAAGTTATTTGTCCTTTGGTTTAGAACCAATTAGTTGGTCACATTAAAAATTAAGATGTTATTGATTTATCTTCTATAAAGGTATAATATAAAGGATTTGATAATGCTACCATTGAGGCTTTTTGGCTTCAAGGGATTCTCACTGAGTTTAATATTTAGTCTCAATGACAAACAATCATATTTTGTGATAATACAATCACCATCCATATTTTTAGGAATATGACATTCTATCAAGGGACCAAGAATATTGAGATTAATATACATTTTATTTGGGATATTATTCATGAGTAAGTCATTGATCTTTGATACTGCTAGACTACATAACAAATTACTAATATATTCACCAAACCTTTCAATGAGATAAAGTATCTTCATTTTTGATATCTTATTGGGTTTGGGTAGCTCCAACATCATCCTCTAGGGAATTTTTATTTATTTCATTATCTCTCTCTAATTTTAAGGGGAGATTCTCTTTATTCATTTAGGGATATGTTATATATACTTAGGTACCTCATTAGGCCTTGTTGTTGAGACCCGATTATTCTACCCACATAATATATTATTAAGAGGTGGTGTTAGTATAGGTTTTTATACCATTATATGGTTTTTACTACACATGTTGTTTAGTTGCCTAGGTGTCATAATACATCATTTAGTAAAATACAGATTAACCTATTTTATAAATTTGATTTTATTTTTGATTCTCTATAAATTTACCTTACCTAATGCTATTTTAGCTAATACAAATTATGATAATTATAATAATTCAATATTTTATTATTGAAGACAAGCTTCTCATTACTCATATTTGATTTCACTTATACAACATGATATATTTTTCACATATTTATTTTTCATGTTACATATATTCATTTATGTCTATCTAGTAATGATTCTCAATTGTGTTCCACTCTAACATGGATTTCATAATAACGCACAACTATAATTTATAAGGTGTAAACCAAGGTGTTATAACATTTATTTTTCCTTGGGTAGACACCATTATAAATAATTTTCATGAGTATTGTAACTTGATAATTTGTAATAATGATGAATTGATACAATATTCCCCTCACTAAGTATAAAAACCCTTTTCATCTTAAGCATGATGAGTGAGACATATATCTTCATGCTTAGAATCTAGGCTAGCCTTGATATTTGTGTTCTTCATAGTTTCACAAATAGTAAATTGATTGGGATTTGTGATTACTACATCACACTTGTACTTAGTCACTTCATATGATTCATGGACCAAAAACTCACATGTAACACTAATAGTATTAGATATGGAGTTTTCAATGCCCCAACTAAGGACTTCATCATCATGGGAGTCTAGATGTTGTATACCTTGTGAAGTTATATTATATATATGGTTTAAATTATCATCTATGTCAATGATCTTAACGTAATTGGTTTCATGATCATCATCCATGGGATGAAAAAATGTTACACCCCATTCTCAAACACAATATAATACCTTTGAAGTGCATATCTATATTATTGGTATAACACTAAGTCTAAAAAATAAAGTAGGGTATTTTTTTGGATAGATATTGAGGGAAAGGGCCTTCACCTATAAAAGGAATTATTAAAAAAAATTAGATGATGCTCTAGATAAAACATGGATTAAATCAATTGAAATCAAATACTAAAGGGATGCAATCAAAATAATTAAGGACAAACCTCAAGGAAACACAAAGCCAAAAACTAAAAAAAGAACCAAATCATAGTAAATAAAGTATCCAAAGGATACATAAATAAGGTATTTGAGTGATAAATATTTTAATTAGGATCCAAAAAGTTTAAGAACCTTCTTCAGCTTCCCTACTACACTTTGTTGATGTAAACACACCACCTAATCCTATTACATCCATTATTGATTGGAGGTGATCTTGCATGTGTCGATGACTATGGTCTTGAATAATTAAAACCACCACATATAGATATTATATTTTAGTCCTCTTCCATATCCACCACTACACCCTTATTGTTTTAAAAATCCACTTGGAGCTACAATGGTGAATCTAAAATACCCTGAATTAAAAAAACTAGTATACTGATCCAAAGATGGCAAAGTGCCAACCATTCATCCATAATGGAAAATTGGAAAATGTCTCCCA